>VDFB02144036.1:0-32208 GCA_007258455.2 Sequoia sempervirens
ACAATACACTGCACAGATAAGGGATCTCTATGATGAAGTAAGGCTCATTGAAAACTCATGATCAAATTTTCAAAAGGGATTGCTGATCTTATATTTCTAAAAATCATTGAACACAGTTGCATTCAGATAGATGTTTTGAAAATGAGAAGCTGTATAAATAATCTTAAAAATCTAATGCATGGATATATTGTAATTATGTCAAAAAAAAAATAGTTGCACAATCACTGAAATGTGTAGCTTTGTATGGTGTCTCCATGCAAAAAGCTAGTGATTCTCAGAATCCTTAATCAACACAGATGCTTCGTAGTTTGAGTAAAATATCATACAAGGATGACTATAAAAAGTCATTTTTCAATGTCAGAAAAAGGGAATCATAGATATTCAATCTGAGTCTGATTGCCTGGTAGTATTTGCATTCCCATTATTCATGCGTTCACGGGCCTCAGCAAACATTCTTTGTTGTTCAGCTAGAGCTTCTTCTTCTGTCATGTCTGCTCCTCTAGCCCATTGACCAGTTTTTGGAGAGTCCTGATAAGATAAACAATAAAAGCATTTGTTCTTATCATAATATAAATCAATATATCCAATGAATATCCCATGGAATTTATCTACCTTGATACTACTGAACATTATAAGGCTTAAAGTTAAAATGAAATAGTTACGAACATACCAATGTTTCAAGCTTATGCTGTTCATATGTAGCACGAACCTCAGGAATATAGGCTCTAAAGCCAAGAACCTGCAATAAAGCAACTCCATTTATAGATGGTGCCTATTCTACATAGCAAAAATGCCCTTTAGAACACGATATAGTACATGATCCTTGGTCTCTAGGAGCAGAATCTAGAAGTTGTACACACAACACAATATATACAATCAATAAATAAAACTGTTAATCTTGGAACTAACATCCAAGGCTCCTAGAAGATGCTCTGGTGCAACCGTGCGTTTTTCCACTCTGCTACAAACTTCATTGGACTCTGATGATATCATTTTGATAAACTCTGTATTGTGATAAGTACACATATATAACAGTTAATGATGCAAAAAATGTAATGATCATATCCTCTAAATTTTTAAGTCATTCTTCAAATTCATTTGAGAAAAAGGTAAATAGCATAGCAGCTCCAAGCAAAATATCAATATAACTTAACTCTACTTGCAACCTAACTGCGTTAAATTCAGCATAAACCTACATGAAAAATGAGATATCACTCACTCTAGACTTTTGTCATTAAAAGACTGCAATCACTCACCATGACAACACTCAATGAGAAGATCTTGGCAATCTCTGGAAACACGTACATCAGGGGGCAGCATCTCTTTTATAGTTTTAAATGTGCTTGCTGCATTATAATAACAAACACATCATTCCCAAATTTATGTTCAAGCATCACAATATATTATATAACTACAGGGCATTTGATTCATAATTAGTATTGGTATTCCATTACTTATGCCATCAACACAAATCTTATTCATTTACAATATGCTTTGATTAAATAAGTTGTTGTTCTCTATGTTAATGAGAGGAAAAACAGTTCCTACACCTTTAGATTTGCATTCTTGATTGTACTTTGAATAAAGGAAGGACACAGCTTGTAACAAGATCAAGAAAACACAAATAATGGAGAACAAAACAGCATTTGACTTTGAAAAAACCCAAATAAAGATAGAACTCCAGAAGAGTGAGGTAATTCCTTTTCTTGCCACTATCTCTTTAAGCTATTACAGGTTTACTGAATTTTTGAGGCCTTCACAGACATTATTACATGTATAACATACCCAAACACCTACACAAGCTTTGTAACTTGCTATTAGCATTTCCACAATCACACTTCAACTCTCTAAGACACTCTAGGCTATAGTAATCCAAATGTAACCCAACCACTTACCACCAACTGTTATGTCCCCGAAATGACAATAAAAAAAATTATATATATATATATATATATATAAATTTACTATTATTATTCTAATTATTATAATATATACATTTAATATGTTTACATTAAAATCAATGTATAAGATCTAAACATAAAACCATACACATTATTAAAAGGCATCACAAGAATAATTAATCGATAAAGTAAAAGACAACATGTTAATTGTCTTTACTGGGAAAAATGGCATTAAGCATCCTTTAAAATAAATTGCCACCATCCTGGGAAGCGACGGGGTGCATCCACAGGAGGACATTGCCAAGAATAGAGGGGTGCCACCCTTTGGCAAAGCATTAAAGTAGTTGCAAGAAACCATTCAGGGGGCATCGGAAAGGCAGGAAATAAAGAAGATAAAAAAAATATAATAATAATTGAAGGATTCGATATTGTCTGGAGAAAACATCTAAACCGCCAGACAGGTGATACTCTCACTTAGCAATTAGCCATTCGATTTACAAGATGAGATCATTGAATCAGTAATTTGCAATTTGGTTTCTGAATTATATGTCTGCCCTTTCATATTTGTGTCCAATATTTTTACCTTGTCTGCACTGTGTACTGTTCTATCTTACATAGACGGAAATATTATTTAGATCTGGCAAACCTGAATATCATTCTGTGTAGCTAATCTAATCAATCTGGTCCAAACCTGCGGTGTGAATAGATTCTAACCTAAGGGCAAAATAATATATATACGCATTGTTCAAAACACCTTCTAAGAAAACAAACTGATACCGTTAAATGCAATCTGGTTATTCCATGAATCCAGCTATCTGTTTAAAGTTATCTCCCGCCAGTAAAAGCATTTCCATTCATGTAGTTACTTGATTGTCTTCATGATAACTGATTGCATACACTGTTAGGGTATCCATGTAATAATCTGGTTATAAGTAACATAGGACTGTAATAATATACATGTGCAAATGTTTACTCTTGCATTTCAATCTGAATATGTGTACAAATCAGCTAATGCTATAATAACAACCTAACCATAAGATAGATAATCTGCATATCTTTCCAAATATTATGATTATCATTATTATTTCAGTAGTGGATTCTTGATGTTGCTCTTGAAGAAATAATGACATGTATAGATACTGTTTTAGCGCTTAAAGAGGCTTGCGTGCTTGGAACTGTTTGAAACCCTGCTCAGGAGGAAGGACCTGAGAAAGGTGGTACAGCCTAGAGACCTCACTTAAGATCCGCCCAATCCTAAGGCAAGGACAGGCCATGGATGAGTGGAAAAGTCCACTTAAGATCCGCCCAACCCAAAGGCAAGGATGGGCTATGGATGAGTGGAGGTTCCACTCAAGTCCACCTGGACCAAGAAAGGAATGGGCCATGGAGGGGTGGTAGGCTTATGGTCCCACTCAAGTTCACCCGGACCAAGGAAGGGATGGGCCATGGAGGGGTGGTAGGACCAAACTGCTTATAAGCTCCACTGGCTTCCTCCAGTAGGCAAAGTGTTTTCTTAGTACATAATAGTTACATTTGTGATCAATCAATGAATATGATGCCATGATGTTAATGCTAACAATATATGTGCCTGTATGTTGGATTGTTGTTCATGTGGTGAATGCAGGTTCCAATCCAGAATCACTTCATTAGAGGAGACATTTATTTAAGAAGGTGAAACCCTAACCCTAATTGACAAACAATAAGCAAAGTCTAGGGAAAATTAGGACAGGGGACATTACACCAACCCCATTACAATTGCCTCTTAAGGAGTTTTATAGAATTTCCACAGCTCTAGAAGTTTGAGAAGGAAATTGGAATAACATAAAAATGAAAGAGACAGTCTGTAGCCAATACTCTAAGTTCTTTTCTGCATGATGAAACCACCATATTATGTCATTGATGAAATTGAAACTGCTGCATTATGCATGAGTTAAAAACACAATGGCTATGGTGTTTCAAAACCGCCCCTTAAAAAAGCAGTCACACAATCATCACCTAAGTAATTTTATGGTTGCATATTTGCCAATTGTTTGAATTGGTGGTTCCACTGTCATCCGTGGAACTCTACATTTTAGGTATCAACTTAACTGAATTTCAAATCCAAGATGTTCAGGTCACCATAGACATATTTTCCCCCTCTAGACTATCTGCACTATTTGTCCTGCATTTTTTGTTGAAATTCAATGGGAAATGATAAATCAGGAGGCTTTTGTTCCCCAAATCTTAGCCTTTGGTCCCATGGAGGGGCTACCTAAAATTTCTCAACAAGTGCTGCTAAGAATTTTTTGGAGCTTTTCATAATCTAGCAATCACATGGATTTTATAGTAGCAAGCAATAATAAAAAATTTACCACAAAATTTGTAGGAAGCTAGTGGTTCCATGTAACTTTTTAGCAACACTTAATGCTAAAAAACTGCAAATGCCTTCTAATAAAGTCATATGGCAAAAAAAACCCTAATTTGGTGGAGGAAATTTCCAGCCCTACCCTAAAGGAAACCTTTGGTAATTTTAGAACTAAAAAAGTATGGTCTCCTATTTTCTAGAATAAGATTCCAATTATCCTATAACAGAGATTTCCTCGTCTAATGGGACATCCTATTCCATAAAAATAAATCCTTAAGCATCTACAAATGGGACCAATTCCTTAGAAACTCATGGTGAGAAAGATTATTTCCCACTTCTTCCTTGGGATACTACTTAGCCTATTTCCATGGAGGGTTACTACCTAAAATTTCTCAATAGGTGATGCTGAAAATTGTTAAGAGCCTTTAACAATCAGGTGGTACAATGGATTTTATGGCAACAAGAAACGCTAAAAATTTTAGCTCAAAAATTTGAGGTCCCATGTTTAAAATCTATAATTTTCCTCCAGAAATCACCCTAAAATTTGTTGGTAGAAATCAAAATATTGTAGATGCCTTCTAATGATGCCATGGGAAAAAAAACCTCTAAGCTGGTGGGAGAAATTTCTAGCCCCATCCCAAAGGCAAACCATTGAAAATTGAGAACTAAAAAGTGGGGGCTCCTATTTTCCCAGATAAGAATTCAATTTCTCCTATAACAATTTTATCCTCATCTCATTGGTCCTTCTACTTCATCACAATTAAAAGATCATGACATTGCATGGGACTATTTCCTTAGTTGTGTATGGTAAGTGTCCTTTCAACCCGATTTACCAGTTTTCCAGCACCCCTCAGTGATGCTCTTTGTTAATGTTATAGCAGCTTCGGTTGATCCTTCCAGCTCACTTCCTTCGAGAAAGTCTTAAATTGAATATAGCCGTTGGCTATTCAATTCACCTTTTATTGTTTTGTATCTCATGCTTTGGCCGACATGTAAAATTCGAAACTCATAAAAGACATTTAATATGCTAGGCCGACTTCACTAAAAAGATATGAGATTTTGTAAGAGGCCGACATTAAGACTTCGGTCTCTATACATATGCACAGTTTAGTCTTTCATTTGATCATCGAAAAAGCTCTTTCCAGATCGGTTATTCTCAAGTGTGAATACAATAAAGAAGCTCGACTCTATCAAATGCGAATACTTCCATCAAGTGCGAACAGATTGCTACATGTGAATAAGTGACTGCAAATCATCTCTATCGATTTGAATTTGTGTCAAGGTGCGGACTATGCCAAAGATCAGTGCGAACTCATCTGAGATCTAAGTGCGCATACACCAGTTCGGTGACTTCATCCAAGTGCGATCTCATCACGACTCCTACCGGTTTTGTCAAGGTTGTCGTCTAAGAGTTGAAGACCTACCGTATACATTATTAGAACTGGTGATTCTAATATTACCGTGTGATCTAGAGCTTGCTATCTCCGTTGTTCTTTATTGCAAGAATCGCGATAGACGGGTTCCTTGTGTTAGACCTGGATTGTATTTTGTAACAATTACCAATCGTTGCATCAAATATAAGTGAGATCTTTGTTGTTGGGTTTTTCTCCCTCAAGAGGAGGGTTTTCCCAGGGTATATACTGTGTTATCTTGTCTGATTTTGTTTTATTTCCTGTGCACTTAATCTGTTCACATAATTTCAACATGGTATCAGAGCAGGCTTGAGGATTGTGATCAGATTATTGCACTTAGATTATCTCATTTGTTCAGACTGTCAAGATGGTGTATGATTTGAAGGTTGAGGATTCAAGTGAATCCATGTCTCATTCAGCATTATCAAGCTGTATACCTTCCAACTCCAACACCTGGATAATCGACAGTGGTGCCTCCCGTCATATAACCGGATTCAAGGAGCACTTATCGAGTTTGGTGGAAAAGGAATCATCTGAACAAGTCATCATTGGAGATGATGCCAGCTACTCCGTAAGGGAATTGGGACCTGCACACTTCACTTGGATTCCGGCATATCGTTTCAATTGGGTAATGTTCTTTATGTTCCCGAAATCAAGCGCAATCTTATTTCCATTTCTGCTTTGGAAGATAAAGGATATCAAGTTGCCTTCTCCAAAGGCAAAGTTCTAGTGTGGATGCAGAACTCTAGCTTAAAGGATGCTCAAGTAATTGGAGTTAGATATGATAACCTCTACAAGGTTTGCTCACATTCTCTTCAAGCGTTGGTTCATGACTCTTCTAGTCTTTGTGATCTTTGGCATCGGAGATTGGCTCACTTACACTTCCGAGCCCTACCTATTATGGAGAAGATGGTGACGGGCCTTCCTAAATTCAACCAGGAGCACGAAGGTACATGCAAGGGCTGCGCATTAGGTAAGAATATAAAAGCCCCTTTTCATAGTAGAGAGAATAGATCTAAGTGTATTTTAGATCTAATTCATTCTGATTTATGTGGTCCTATGTTTGTTCCTTCTTCGAGTGGTTTTTTGTATTATGTTCTTTTCATTGATGATCACTCTAGGAAGACTTGGATTTATTTTTTGGAATCTAAAGAATCTGAGGAAGTATTGGATAGGTTTAAAGAGTTTAAAGCTTTAGTAGAAAATCTTTCTGGTAAACAAATTAAGGTCCTTAGATCTGACAATGGTGGAGAATACACCTCTGGTAGTTTTCGAAATTTTTGTATTGATGCAGGGATTAAGAGGGAGCTCTGTGTTCCCTATAATCCTCAACAAAATGGTGTTGCAGAAAGGAAGAACAGGACAATTGTGGAAGCAGCAAAGGCCATGATCCATGATCAAGATTTGCAAACCTTCCTATGGGCAGAAGCTTCTAGGACAGCAGTATATGTTCAGAACAGATGCCCTCATAAGATCTTGGAGAATATGACTCCAGAAGAAGCCTTTACAGGGAAGAAGCCTGAAGTCAGCCATTTGAGGATCTTCGGTTGTCCTGTCTATGTTCATGTTCCCAAAGAAAAGAGAACCAAATTGGAGCCTTTTGGCAAGAAGGGAATCTTTGTGGGCTACAATGAGACATCAAAAGCTTACAGAATTTACATTCCAAGTCAGAAGTTGATAGAGATCAGTAGGGATGTCACATTCGAGGAAGATGTTGCATTCAGGAGATCCAGAGGGATTCATATGGAGATTGATAATGAAGAGTCTCCTCAGGACATGGAGGTTGACCATACTCCTGAGATTCAGAGGGAGACAATGGAACCAAAGGAAGATCTTGATCCAGTTGAACCCTTGGAACCTACTGATGGGCCTACTGACATTGCTATTGGGAGGAAGAGACCTCTATGGGCTAGTCACACTATGCAAGAGGCTGAAAACTTTGCAGCTCCTAGAGGCACATTCAGAGAAAGCAAAAGGCCACATAAGTTCTCCAGTTATGTTGCCTTGATGAGTCAGATTATAGAATCTGAGCCTTCCTATGCTGAGGAAGCTTCCAGTCTTCAAGTTTGGAGAGATGCTATGACAGAGGAGTATCAGTCAATTCTTAAGAATGATGTTTGGGATGTCGTTCCTAGACCCGAGGGCAAGTCTGTGGTATCTTCTAAATGGCTATTCAAGATTAAACATGCTGCAGATGGAAGCATCGAGAAGTACAAGGCAAGATTTGTGGCTCGTGGGTTTTCTCAGAAAGAGGGAGTTGATTATGATGAGACCTTTGCTCCTGTTGCTCGCTACACTTCCGTCCGAACCATCATTGCTATACTGCATCTAAAGGATGGAAGATTCACCGATGGATGTGAAGACAGCTTTTCTCAATGGAGTAATTGAGGAAGAGGTTTACATAGAGCAACCTGATGGATTTGAGATTCATGGGAAGGAGTCACATGTTTGCAAACTGAAGAAGGCCTTGTATGGTCTTAAGCAGGCTCCTCGTGCATGGTACGAAAGGATTGATCAGTATCTATCAAGCCTAGGGTTCTTGAAGAATGATGCTGATTCAAATCTCTACTTCAAGGTAATCAATGGTGATGCATTAATTTTGGTTTTATATGTTGATGATCTAATCCTCACTGGAGAAGATCACCTAATTCTTGAATGTAAGAAGGATTTAACTTCTGAATTTGAAATGAAGGACCTTGGGCTCATGCATTACTTCCTTGGTTTAGAAGTCTGGCAAAAGTCAGATGGTATGATTTTAAATCAAGGGAAGTACACCATTGACATACTTAAGAGATTTGGCATGATGGATTGCAAATCCATGTCTACTCCCATGGAGACCAATCTTCATAAATTGAAGGAGGCTGCTAGTTCGATTTGGTGATCCTACGTCCATACAGGACAGTGATTGGATCCTGATGTATCTAGTTAACACTAGACTGATATTTGCATATGCAATGAGTGCACTTAGCCAGTTTATGTGTGATCCGAGACAGATACATCTTGTTGCAGCTAAACATATCCTGAGATACTTGCGTGGCACAGTTGGATATGGGTTGAAGTACACTTCAGACGCAGACTTGGAGTTACTTGGTTTTACTGATTCTGATTGGGCAAGTTGTGTCACGGATCGGAAGAGCACCTCTGGTTGTTGCTTCAGTTTGGGTTCTGCCATGATTTCCTGGTGCAGCAGGAAGCAGTCCTCTATAGCATTGAGTACAACAGAGGCTGAGTATATTGTAGCTTGCATGGCAACTCGAGAAGCAGTGTGGCTTCGTAAGCTCCTTGCAGGATTGTTTGGACAATCAATGGAGCCCACCATTATTCATTGTGATAATCAGAGTTGTGTAAAGCTTTCTGTCAATCCTGTGTTTCATGACAGAACCAAGCATGTTGAGATCAAGTACCACTATATCGAGGATATGGTACTCAAAGGTCAGTATTTTGAGGTACATTACACTGGCGAACGAGGAGATATTCTCACCAAGCCTCGCCGTAAAGTTCGTGTAATTTCATAGTTGGTATGGTGGAGAATCCAAGCCTTGATTGAGTATGAGTCTCAGTATCGTGAGCCTTGCTTAATGAGTTCTTCTTCTCTGTGAGAGAAGTTCGAGGTAGAAATCCCTTGTTAATGCATTTTCCTGTGACGGAAGAATTTGAGGTGAAAGCCCTCGTTTCCACCCTCTGAGCTGAGTCATGGTGGATGTCATGTGTGTGACTCCATGACAACATCACGTGAGAGAGTCCGTGATGATCTTTCTGTACTCGTGTTTCACCCTCTGGGAGAGCCATGGTGAAAGTCACATTGAGGTGACACCATCACGCAAATGATGAACACCAGTACTTAACCATGTGATGGTTGATATCACATTGAGGTGATATATATCTCTCTTTATATTTGATTGCAGGCAATGGTGACAGATGATTTGTCTTCAGCTGGAAGTTCTCTCCTTAGCTGAGAGGGAGTGTTAATGTTATAGCAGCTTCGGTTGATCCTTCCAGCTCACTTCCTTCGAGAAAGTCTTAAATTGAATATAGCCGTTGGCTATTCAATTTACCTTTTATTGTTTTGTATCTCATGCTTTGGCCGACATGTAAAATTCGAAACTCATAAAAGACATTTAATATGCTAGGCCGACTTCACTAAAAAGACATGAGATTTTGTAAGAGGCCGACATTAAGACTTCGGTCTCTATACATATGCACAGTTTAGTCTTTCATTTGATCATTGAAAAAGCTCTTTCCAGATCGGTTATTCTCAAGTGCGAATACAATAAAGAAGCTCGACTCTATCAAATGCAAATACTTCCACCAAGTGCGAGCAGATTGCTACATGTGAATAAGTGACTACAAATCATCTCTATCAATTTGAATCTGGGTCAAGGTGCGGACTATGCCAAAGATCAGTGCAAACTCATCTGAGATCTAAGTGCGCATACACCAGTTCGGTGACTTCATCCAAGTGCGATCTCATCCCGAATTTACCAGTTCGGTTTTGTCAAGTGTTGTCAAATTCTGAGAGTTGAAGACCTACTGTGCTAAGCAAACATTATTAGATCTGTATTCTAATATTACCAGGTGTGATCTAGAGCTTGCTATCTGTTGTTCTTTATTGCAAGAATCTGCATATCGGTCTTGTGTTAGACCTGATTGTATTTTGTAACACTACCACTGTTGCATCAAATATAAGTGAGATCTTTGTTGCTGGGTTTTTCTCCCTCAAGAGGAGGGTTTTCCCAGGGTATATACTGTGTTATCTTGTCTGATTTTGTTTTATTTCCTGTGCACTTAATCTGTTCACATAATTTCAACACTCTTTTCTTCCTATCTCTTGGCTAGTAGGAGCAAAATCTTTAATGGAAGGTAAAAAAGACCCTCTTCTTCATCTAGCATAGAGGGCTCACAAATGTGTAAGTTTTCAATATTGACAATGCTTACTCCTTTATCTGATAAGAATAGAAATAATAATGCATACTAGATTGAAGAATAGATGTATAACAATAATAGCTTTATTCAATCGTAGCTCTTTAGAAATAAGAAGACAAGGGAAAATCAGCCAAGGATCAAACACACATCCTGTCTATAAGAATTGAATTTAAAGGGGTGCCAATAGTTGTCAGTTAAAACCAAGTCATTAGGAACCAATATAGCTAATCATGACAATTTATCAAAGCCAACTAGTACTAACAAAATAGTCAGCACTAGCAATCCCTTACAAGTTTATTCTGTTGAATTACATCATCATCTCCAAATGAGAAAGTAGCCAACAGAGAACAAAAAGAAGTAAAATCATTGAACATTAGGGCAAGACACACTCCTAGAGGTATTGAGGCTTTGCTAGATGAAGTTATTTGTTGCTTTTTTTCATTTTTGTCTAATCCTAGGAGAGGGTGTTGAATTTGGAAATACTCGGCCATCCCAACTCATGCCATTGATCTGAATGGATCATTAAAAATGTAATAAACATGTTAGAGACTTAAATTTTGTGAACAATATATCAGATCTAGGCAAATGAAATGCAAGTGCAAGTATTGAAAAACATAAGGATAATGCCACAATTGCAGGCACATCTTGGACTGTACCATGTTTACAGTCACATCCACTAACAATGCACATGCTAGGACTTGGAATCAGAACTGAATAGACATTGTTTGAGTTATCTATGTCAACAAAACTTCTTCCTCGGCCCAAGAGAACTTTCTTGTGCATGGGAATCTATAAATATGCGGTTGTATTGGTTGTAAAAAAGCGTATGGGAAGAATGAATAACATTGTAAGGAGCAAGAATATGAGGTTCTAGTTGTTCATAGTTGTGTTCCAAGGACTAAGACAATAGAATAGCCGTTAAAAGGAGTAACGGGTAGCATAGATCCAAGCATTCTATCATGCTTGGTAAATTACTATTCTTTTTAATAAGCTATTAGATATTTGCCACTACCATTCAGCCTAGTTTTTCTATTCCCGGAGTGTTTCCAAGATAAAATCTTGTGCCTATTTTGATGATTAGCATGTTTATTTTCTAACTGTTCAACAATTACTTCTCTCCAAATTATTAACAACTATCATTTGAAATTGCAAGTAGCATAGTATGTTAATGTTGGTTTATAGATTCCAATGTACAAGTTTATAGGTCAGCCATACTGCTTAAATGAGGTTTTCCATACTTTTGGCCTTTGTGAAGATAAAGAACCTTCGACTTGTAGATTCTTTCCTTTAGCTGCCATGACTGCACTGGCAAATCCTGAAATTTTCAATACAAAATACTTGCTAATATCCTCATTTGCAGGGTTTACTACTCCTTACAATCCTTGTATTGTGGATGGTTCTCCAAACCCTCAAAGCAGTTGCACTGCCCATTCCTCCTCCTATGGAAACATAAATACAAACTAGGAATTTTTTTATTTTTGCATAATGCAGCCCATATATAGCAAATGAAACTGCCGATGTCCATAACACCTAAAGAATTGGTATGATCTGTACAAACTGTTACACTCCCTTTCAGCACTTGACTTGACCACAACAATTGTAAACTTTTTGAATATCTTTGTAGACTTGCTTCCCAAGACGGATGACCCAACAACCATGTCTTGAGTATCTTCACTCCAAAGTTGTATAATAGGACACATGAAGTGTGGGCTGAGTTGCCCAATGCATCCTCTTCTGACCATATGGTGGTGGTGGATGTTGATCTAAGTCATATTGCAGTAGCTTGCACTATTGTAAAAGCTTGTTGAGAACACCATACAGCAATGCTACCTTTTGAAGTCACATTATGCTCTATTGGGTGTACAATGCTCTACCTTGGATTGGGCATACAATATATATTGCAGGGTGTATGATGGCATCAACTTTATGAGTGATCAACAATATGAGATTACTGGAAGCATATAACATACTTATTTGAGTGTACAATTGAGGTAGGCAGCCATACAACACTAGGTGGTCAACTAGGAGTATGAGGCTACTGTACAATACGGTGGAGTTGACTTATTTTGAGCATGCATTTGTGTTTGAAGCATACATTTGTAGAGTTATGTCATTATACAATAGGCCCTTCCTTGAATGTAAGACAACTTTAAAATATTGTTGGGGGTATGTGCATAAGTCTTGTATGGTGGCTTCCTTAGACTGTTCAATGTTTGCCCTCTGACAGTCTCCTTCAACTTTTCTACAGATCATTCATCTGGCTTATAAGGGATCCATTAGGCATCTTAACCCATTGTACAGAGTTTATTAAATGTTTGTTAGCCCATGTGGTACTTAAGATTTTGAAGTTTTGTCTTTTTTTATTTTCAACCCACTACAAAATGCTTTTAGTTTTACCATTACAAATTTTTTCTCAATTTTCTTGTTCAGTCCATTGTGGTGGCTCTCTAATTTTTTCATCATTCTATAACACTTATTGATTTACACAACATGGATATGGTCCCTTACAATGTTTGTTAAGGCAACACAAATCAATGGACTCTAAATTTAGTTTTTTAATAATTTCCCTATCTTTACTTGTACCTTCTTTGTCATTGTTTGAATCCAATTTTGATGATTCATCCACATACTCGATCATATGGATTGCTTCTCCAACCAGAATCATTTTGGTATCTCCTAATCCCAATTTTACATTTACCATCAAGGATTCTTTACACTTCATGTCTTCTTTACATATGTCAGAGACCACGAGATGGATTGTCTATAAAACCTTAGATAGCAAGAAGACATTTAATTAACAATGCCAATTTTGTCTGTAGGAACTTACGAAGGAATTCCAATAGTTTAATGAAGCATGTTTTGTTGTGTGCAATAGAATATGTCAAATTTACTCACTCCCCACAAGCTAGATGCCCTCCCCCATGCAAAAAGTGTGCAGCCAAACATTTTGTAAACAGCTTAAGAAACACATTTATTATAAGATAACATGCTTTTGGCAAAGTGCTGTCTAGAATTAATTTTCACAATTGTAATAGTTGCTTTTCTACTGTAGTAACTTGGTTAAGGCATAGTGATAAAGATGTTAGTTGTCCAATTAACAAACCTTTTGGTGAACACTCGTCGTCTTCATATAGTTGCATCTGATAATAATTCTGGGACCTCTCCTTGCATGTGAGATACTGATACATAACATGGATCGAGTTTTTGTTCTTATACCTGTGTATATTTTTATTTGGTTTGGGTGTGCACATCAATTTCTATTACTTTTACTACAAAGTGTAAACCACAAAACATACATAACACATAACTACTAGAATTAAAATTGCTAAACAAATATGCTCACCAGTCCCTAAGAAAATAATGTAAAAAGCCCAAAGATAAAAGCACAAGATAATCCATAGCCAGATTACAAGTCCCTTGTAGCATTGTCAAACAATATATCTGATAAATTGATTTTTGTTTATAATCTTTTTTTTAATTAAAAATACTAAACATGGACTGTTAATAAACCTGGGTAATCAAATCTCCAATTATATTCTTATCACCTTATCTAGAATTGTGTTATAAGAAATGTAACATCTGATTATAATTGGGAATAAGTGATATAGCAGGCCCCTTGTAATTTTGAAGCTTGAGTTTTGTCCGGCCAGATTACAATTTTACATGTCTCCATGACCTAAATGGAGGTCTGTGCTCCTTACAAATTGTTTACCCTAATCTGTCCCTTGGCCCAAAGGTCACAACACAAACTTGAAATTCTAGATAGTCTAGAACAAAATTTTCAAATTCTAATTCATTCTGAATCAACATATCCAAGCATATGAATGACAGTCAAGGCATCATAATTTTTGTCCTGATAGAAACCATTAAAAGAAAACTAAAGTAAAACAAAGTGGACGACTGAAAAATAAACAAAAGCAATAGATATATAAGATGGTATCTACAATTGATAAAATGAATGACCTGCCTGGGCTGATTTTATAAAGTCAGTAATGCCCGACAATCTCAAATACCCAGACATCTAAAAAGCCGAATTTATTCATATACTAAAACTGTCTTTACTTGAAAACCAGAAACCATGCCCCTTCCACTAAACCCTAGAAATAGATCTTTGAACAAAACCATTTTCTTCAACATATATAAGCTTAAACATCTAAAGGAGCCCAAACCCACCTCTAGGAAGCCCAACATCATCCTTGGATTTGCCCAAACTATCCATTGGTTCCATGTGAAAGATAAAATTCCTCAAACCCTCAACCTACATGACAAAAGAGTTCTCCATTACTAAAATTCACTGATGACATACCAGAATAAAAACCCATTTTAAAATTTCAGAAATAATATCATCAAACCACTGCAAAACAATAAAATGACAAAAAAAAAATAGCCCACCTTGCAAGCAATGCAAAGAAATTGGTCTGAATCAAATCCTCTCTTAACCTGCTCTAAGTTGAAAACCGAGAATTCTTCAAATTACTGCAAATTCGAGCTCTGAAACGCAAAAATATAACCAAAATCATCCTTTTTGATCTTCCATTATTTACAGCACCTATTTTAAATTTTCACATAATTTTGTTTAGGAAGTTGACTTTGTAATATACAACTAAATATTATCGGAATCTTTTTATTGTATGTCGTCCGCGTGTATTTTACCGAGGAAAAGAAAAAAATGGTGCACGAATGACATAATTCAATCCAAAGTTCTTGGAACAAATCTAAACTATTGCATTATTCAATTTGCGGATTACAACAATATGACAGCTGGTATAATTTTAGTGGTTAGGATTCGTATAAATTTTTGTTTCGCAATAAAAAAATCTAATGCAGATGAAATGGGGTCTTAAATTTGATGTCGTATGATTGGTCCAATAATTTTAGTGTAGTACAATCAAAATTTTAAAGTACAAAAAACCTTGTATGACAAATAAGAACTTTTTTTATTTAAATGTGGAATATGTATTGTAATCACATTAATATTAATCAAAAGCGTAATAAAAATATTTTGTAATTTTTGAAGAAACATATTTTTAAAAATTAATTTAATTTAATGTTTATTTTTCAAATTAAAATATTTTTTAATATATATATAGATCGGTAAGAGATTGTGGACATGGGGTCTACTTCCATATAGAGAAATAGAAAATAATAATCGCATTAGTCCTCTGATAGGGGTGCACACAAAGGTTCCCAACTAGGAACAATCAAACCCAAAGTAATTGATGTCACTTAAATCAACATATCCTAAACTAAACAACAATCAAACCCAGATTGATGACACTTACATTAGCATATCTTAAACTAAATAATTGAACTTGTTGAAATTATGATACTCCAATATTCCCCTTCTTTGAAGACCTCACAACCGACTAATGTGGTGGAATATATTTCTTTCATTTTACTTTTGTCCACCCTTGAATCTGTGATTGACCAATCCCTTCCGGGCTTGCCACACACACTGGAGTTTTTGTGGGCTCTATTGCAATGTTGGGTAGAATAGAGCACCTCACCTCCAAATTTTGGGACCCAACCAGACTTGTAGAGTCCAAGGATTGAATTATTGAAGTCTCAAAAGTGTCCTTAATAAAGGGACATTGCAGTTTTTCTACCCTTTTCAAACAGCAAGAATCGCTCTACTAGGGAAAATTTTGATTTGCCTTTGAGAAGGTCTCATTAATCATCTTTGTGTTTTGCTTACTGTTAATCTTCTTTGAAGGGTCTGCATTCTACTTAGGAGATTTCATTACCGAATAATGGCTAGGGGAGGAATCCTTCCACCAAGAGGCCACCCGTTGTGGTGGAGATTTGACAGTTGGACACTTAGCTACAATATGCCCAGTTTGATAGCACCTCCTACACCTGAAAACTAAACCTTCATAATCCAAAGACTATTTCCAACATTGACCATTAGCTCTCAAAATAATTTCAGCTGGAAGATCCTTAGAGATATCCAATTGCACCAGAATCCTTGCATAAGTTGTGTGGATGAATTGCTTTGAATTGACATCTGTAGTCAAAAAATTACCCATCGAGTTTCCAATTATTGCAAAACATGATTCAAACCAAAAGTGGAGGGGAAGATTTGGGAGGTGAACCCAGATCGACAAAATTGAGAAAGATTTTGTTGATGGATCAAAATTTGGATGCCATGGTTTTAGTTGCAACAAATTTCCCTCCCATAGCCAAACATAATCGTGAATGTTGTTCTTGTCTTTCTTGCAATTAAACACTACAATGAAAAAACCCTTTACACAGGGGTAAATTTCCAGATCTTTGTTCATGAGAGGCAACTAGGATTTAGAGATCCAATTATGGAGGTCAAGAAGACTAGGCCAATGATGGGCGAACTGACCAATTAAACCATGCTTTGAGAAAAATTCTTCATTTTCATGCAGTTCCTTTGATAGGGAGGCATCGAACACCAACGACAAGGGAGCATCAAAACACTGGATAAAATTCTTGGTGTCTGCATTAACCTTTTGATTTTGTGGAGGTGACAAAGGAGGAGACAAACTAGACTTGGCCGCCTCCAAAAAGGAGGGCTTAAGCCCCACAGCACCTTGCCCAGAAGGGGGAGACCCGGATGCCAGCGTAAGAAATGTTTGCCCTGGCATAGCAGGCCCACCAGAGCCAACACGACCTGCATAAACACCATCACAAACTGATAGTGGAGGAGAAAGGAGGGTAGAAGGTGTAATGCCCTACCACGTAACCTAAAAGAATGTTGCAATGACTACGAAAGTGTAATAATTTTTTATTTTAAAGTGTATACATGAACTTCATTAATGCAAACATTCCCTAAGATACGCGACAATGCACTACATGTAAATCTCATAGATGACAAAAGTAACTAAACATAGCATGTGTTTAATTCTCATAAACTTAAGGACATACATTCAATAACAAATAAATTACATCAATGAAGGTATAATGTACAAAAATGATTCTTTCTTACATTGCATTTATAATAACATTTACAATACTCATTTCCAAATGAGGTAGGTCATACAAAGGTGTACAATTACATGTTACAAGAATTCTCCTCGATTACAATTGAGGAGTGATACATAAATAAGTATCCACTGATACAAATGAGAATTATGAGAAAGTACATATCCACACACAAGCTCTCCAATCAAGAAGTACTCATCGCCACGAACAAGAACTGGGGACCCAACGGTGTAAGGTGCACGTTCCACCCAACCAAGTGGTACCCATAGGCCCACCCCCCATGGTAGGAGATAGTAAAAAGGTTCCCTAGACATAACCTACAAACCCTAGACACAGGCAAAGCCATAGACAAAACTATACAAGTACCAACTTAACTTAATGGTTACATTGCTTCCAGAACTAAAGGATCAAATACACTAAGTTCACAAGGATACTGTTATTATAGGTGGAGTGTCATCACAATGTTACATAGGTTACCCAGGCAAATCTTCCTAGGTTTTGGCCCCCATCTTGGGTTACCCTGGTAACCTCTTATGAAACTCAACCCCACATGCAATCTATTGCAGAATCGATTATCTTTCATAATGACAAGATATCGATCTTGCCATTCCAGGCCTTCTCGTCTCATCCCCAAGTCTGAACTAGCCCTTCAGTCCATAAGCGAGGCATAATTAATCCAATTAAATATTTTAGACTACCTAATGTATTGATTTAGTTTTCACTGATTATCTAACTCTACATGAGTTACCCAGGCACCACTTTGTGTGTCGGCCCTCATAAAGAGCCACTCCCCTAATAACAACATAAGGAAACTAATTCCACTAACTATGGGTAGGCAAGGTGCACATAAACCAACATCAAATACTAACAATATAACAATAGACGTCACAACCCGTTCATAGAACTAGGTGTCTAAACAGAATAGAACTATGTGCACTACCCTAGTTTGTTCAAAATAAGAAACCATCATAAAAATAAACAACTCCCTTATAAGAAATGCTATCTGGAAGACTTATAACCCTAATTTACTCAATAAAAGTAGAAACAACTTAAAGCAATTCAGGAAAATAAGAATTTAACATTAGGATTTTCTAAATCCAATCAAATCTATAACATATAGCATGCAATTAATCAACTAAAGTATAATTCGTTTTTCAATCAATATGAAAATTAAAACTAATAATTAACTCCTATTCCACATTCATGCATTATAATGAAATTTTTCGATTTCTTTCCTTAATACATTTCATTATAAAAAAAATATCTATTCATGATTTTTATATGCTAATCAACATTATTACACATTTAAATAAATACACATTCAAATCATTATAATTGAATATTTATTTAAATATAAACAAATTATAAATATATATATATATAATATATTAAAAATTAATATATATATATATATATATATTATATATAATATATATATATTATGTATATATATATATAATATATATATATATATATATTATATAAAAACAAAAATAAAAAAACAAATATACATTAAATAAAGACTTACCATAAGGGGAAGGGTTGGCTGCCACACACAACTGAACCCTTGTGGGGCGCGGTTGTGTAGGCAGCGCTGGCGCTTCCCTCATAGCCAACTCCCCTATGGGGAACGGTCGTGGGGGTAGCCCCCCTGTGCCTCCCTTAACTTTAAATTTAAAAAAAAAAAAAAAAAAAACCTAAAATCTGTGATTTTTATGAATCGCGTACAACATTTTCTACTCTTATAAAAATGAATTTCTATAGAACAATTTCACAATATAAATTCATATATGTATATTTGTATATGTGTATATATATATATATTAATCAATAAAAATGTTATAATCAGGCAATTATTTTCACAGAGGGTTTTCTACAGAAAATCGAGAGATCTATCAATTTTAACAATTTTGTCAGAGATTTTCAATTAACAGAGGGTTTCATTTTCAACCCAAATACAAAAACATAAAATATTTTGGGTAATTTTACACAAAGAGGTAACAAGTTTTCTACATAATTGTTTTCAACAAATTTTTACCGAGAAGAATTCAATATATAAGTTTTCTACATAAGCGTCAATCAAATTTTCTTCTTCAGGCAATCTTTCTATTTTGCAAATTTAACTAATCTTCTACTAAAATAAATCTTTATACAGGGAATCTTTTCAAATCAACAAAATAACTAAATAAATAACAAAGAACCTATTTCTCTGAAGCTTGAAGAATTGAAAGTTGAAGAAAAGTTTCGCCTTCTCAGTACAATTTCCAAAGCCCTTTCCAAATCTTCTCTTCCAAAAAGATGCAAAATACTGAACCAGAAAATAAACCCGAGAACCTCTTCCAGATTTTTTAACCAAAACCCCCAAAAAACAATTTTTCCAGCAATTTTCTCTTTCTTTTCTTTTCCGTGAAGTGACTTCTTGCCTTTCCCGCAATATTCTCTCTGAGAAATCTTTCAACAAGAATTTTTTGCATTTAATTTTACTCACACACATGGCTAATCAAAAATATCTTCTAACAAACTCACAGATATTTTCTTTTAATAATTATAAAGAATTTATTCTATTTTATTGAATTTAAAAATTCAAAATTAATTTCATTTTCTTTAAATAAATTTAAAATTCCAATTCACACAAAAGCATTTAAACTATATTTAATCTATTCACTCAATAAAGGAGATTTAATCAATTAATTTATTTATTTAATAAAATAACTTTAATCACAAAGATTAAATTATCTTACCAAATAAACTAATTTAATTAATTAAATAAAATAAGAAGCTTTTAACTACAATATTTAAAATTAATTAAATAAACACTAAATTATAAAGAACATTAATCTAACATTAAATTCACAAAATAAACCTTGCATAACAAATAACAAGACAAACATAGACGTGACAACCAAACATACCAGACCTAAATTGATGACACACTATGACTAGGTTTGAGGCTAGACTAGGAAAAACCTCGTTACTATCTCCCAATCAACATTACCGTTGAGCCTAGACACGCTCAGACCTATGAGACCAGGTGGAGTCGATGTCCTGTACCTGCAATCCTACAATCAGACATATATTCGTACATGTATATATATAATCCATAATTCAAACACACTGTGAAGAGAAAATCGTGGAAATCATAGGGCACTCGCAAGCGAGTGATGCAATACCGTTCTATTCACTAATACAATGTCACATCGAATTGACAAAATAAATATCAATTAATCTAGGGCGATCCCATAATAGTGGTTTATAATTTTTGGCCAAACTAGACACTGGAATTTTTATTTTTAACTAAATCTTCACATTCGGACACCTATAGCGGCTAAACCGTGAGGAATTTGAAGATGATGAAAACTAGAGTCTCATCACATTTTGTCTGTAGATTCTAAAAATATTTTTTTCAAAAATTTTAGAATCAAATTGCACTTCTTTTTTCATCTCCCACAAAAACTAGTTTTTTTCAAAAAATAGCATTTTTAAAAAGTGACGCACATCGTATAACGCATAACTTTTTTTCCATGAAGGATAAAATTCTAATTCTTTCGAATTTAGATTTGTAACTCCGATATCTAGTGCTTGCACTTGGTTAGATAATTTTTTATTGAATATTTTTTCTTTAATTAAGTTTTGAAGTCAAACCAATGACAATTTAGACATAGAGCGACCGTATAACGCGTAACTTTTTTTGTATATATCCAAATTCAATTATTTTTTTTGGTTGGATCAAGGACTTCAATATTTGGTGCACTCATATTTTTCAAATTTTTTTTTGATAATCTACTATTTTTCCACATGTGCAGAATAGAGACCTTCATTTTTGATGAAAAACCTATGTTTAATAAAACTAAAAAAACAAATACATAATAAAACCAAAACATATTAAAATTATATTCATTGGATAGCTCGTTTCGAGGACTACCTGACTCCAATTGGGTTTGTGAAGATTCCCCCATTTTTTATCCTCAACCTGAGCGTCAAAGCGTAAAAAATTAGGTTTTTTGTGTGAACAAAGTAAAAAATTAGGGAAAAGGGGGGTTCGCTAGAACCAGGGGGGTTCTAGCGAACCCCTAGGGGTTCTAGCGAACCAAGGTTCATTCGAACCCCCTCAATATGCATTTTCCCTTTTGTTTTTTGGGCAAGAAATGTGGGCCCCATGATTGATGGGTTCGGTCGAACCCCTTTATGGTTCGGTCGAACTTGTAGGTTCATTCGAACCCCTAAAACCAATTTTTTTGCCATGGGGCCATTTTTTCTTAGTTTTCCTTCCTCCATCAAATTGTAAACCACTATTGTGGCTTCACCCTCTACCATGAGCGTATATAGCAATATCATCTCAAGTAAACATTTATGCTAACATAAAACATGTCAGAAATAATCACCACCAAACAATGTATCATCACATCATAAAATAAATCCACCATCGCTCTACTGTCAGTGATCAAATATATCAAAACAAAGTATAAGGGTCTATCAAAGTAAAAACATACTATCAGAAAACATAAGCAAAACAAAGGGGTACTACAGAAGGAATCGAAGTCGAGCTAGTTGCATCACCCAGAGAAGCCATAGAACCATTTGAAGCAAGAGCAGTGGCGGCCAAAATATCTAGAGAACCCACAGAGGCACAAACAGGCTTCCCATGTCGTGACGGAGAGCCACAAACCCCAACCACAGAAGCCCCATTGGAATCCAAATCGAGCGAAGCGTCAGCACCAGAAGAAGCCCTAGCTCGAGGAAATTTTGCAATTTTCAACATGTTTGGCAAAGCTTAGTATTCCTTTGCATAAATCAATGGAAAAAATATATTTTATGTTAAAGAAAAGTAAAATTAATTTTTATTTTATTTTTCTCAAAGGTATCCTCACAACTCAACCCAACGCCCAACTAGCCTTACCTTGGTCTTACTTTTTGCTAAGTTGGGGTCTGGGAGGGGTGAGTTGAGGCGAGAGGTCCTCTCAAGATGAGAGTAGCCACCCACAAGCCACTCACATTAGGCGAATCTAGGCCTCGAAGTCAAACCCAAGACCTTGGGGAGCAAACCCAAGACTCAAGCCAACTCCACTACGTGTGTGGGCTTAATTAATGTTAATATCAATATTGAGTTATTATATTTATTTGAGAATTATTTTATTTTACTTTAAAATTATTTAAAAATTATTTTATTTTATTTATATATTTTTTAAACAATAAATATGATTTAGAATTTAGGAATCACCAAAACATTAGTAATCTATTCTAGACAATTAGAGAAAACAATCAATACCCAAATTCAACAAGAAATTGAACCAACATACTAATTGAAAGTTTGTATCTATTACTTATAATAAGAAAGCCACAACCAATTAAACCTTTACCTAAAACTACTAAAAAACCATAGTTGAAAGCCCACCAACCCACAACCACTAACCAAAAAATATTTTAAATCTACAAACATAGTCTATGAAGCAAAGCATATGGAGGCCAAGGTAAATTACATAGGCCTTGAGCCACCCTCATGGAAAGTCTTACATTTTCCACATGAAACTTCCATACCAGTAGGATCCACCACTTCAACACTAGTTGAACACTTGTGACCCAAACACTCACTGTTGCAATAGTTAGAGAAAGTAGGGATAGCCTCCATTGGAGGAACAACCTTCAAGTTCATTAATTACTACATCCCTAACTATAGGCATTATTAGTGTCAATTTGAAGTATAGCATCCATAAGATATGAGTAGGATAAATATTGAGCAACATCAAACATGTTCTAGTGACCATGAGTATAATTAGGATAAAACAACATATTTTCTATGACAAACCAAATATTGACACACAGAGTGTCATCCATCTCCTTTGCTAAGTCTCATATTCACACCACCCAATGCCTAAGCTTAGGGTTTTTTATTTCATTATCCACATATGACATAAAATTTGACACCATTTATTCCCATGACACCCTTCTCTTACTCTTCTTCAACAAATTTTCAATCATTTTGACTTTACCTTTATATTTTCTTCCTTGCTTCACACCCTTCACAAAATAATGAAGCCATTTTTGAGGAGCCAACACTAGTACAATGCAAAACAATTAGAGGTTGTATGGTATTCTTGTACATTGCTAAGAAATCGAGAACCTAAAGGTATTACCACCACATTTCATTAATTTTTCACACTTCATAGCAATCAGATGAATCTAGCAACCCCCAATGCCATTCCAACCCATTACGAGATAGTTACTTTACTTTATCTTTTTACTTTTTTATTTGAAGAGCTATTTTTATTTACTTAAAGAGTTGTTTTACATTAATTTTACTTAAAGACTTATTTTATTATTCTTTAGAATTATTAAGAGTTATTTTATTTGTATTTACTAAGTATTATTTTAGTTTATTTACTTAACAATTATTTAATAGATTTAATTGTTTTTATATGTCCCCTATTTAATAGTTTTTCTTAACATACTCATGTCATTACACTTCATCTCTTGTTATGTCTCTCCACATAAAACCTATTAACTTAAATTTGACACCATCTACATGTCAAATAATTAACATTTAATAATAAACACAATATTAATGGTGTCATTTAATAATAAATATTAATTTAAACTACTACAAATATACTAATAAATAATTAAATAGATGAAAAAGAAAGAAAGTTATTAGTACTTGCCATTGGCATAGTACTATTGTAATGAGTTTGGCTTTTTTCAATTAACTAGTTATTAATAATTTAGTTTTCAACCAATCAAAAACAATATTTTTTAAAAATTAAAATAAAATTCAATTTTTTAAAGTCAACTTGTGAAATATTTAACTTTCCAAATTATCAAAATTATTTATTGTGCATATGATTGGTTAAAAAGTTATGTGTGTTATTGGCGGATTTGTAGGGAAAGCAAAGTAAACATTTTTTAAAGAATGATTTTTATTTTTTTGCTTTATAAAATCATTTTATTAAATCTTTCTAAAATAAATAAATGTTATTTATTTTCACATTTTTTAATAATGATTTTTTTATGTAACGACTATTTTTTTATTAAATAAAATCTCACAAAAATCAATTAACTATTTTATAGAGATTTGGATTCACACTATTAAAATAATAAAATAAAATAAAAATAGTATTATTCTTTCCATTGGACTAGTATCTTTATTATCTATGTTTTTAATATTTTATGGTATATTATTATTATTATATACTCTCCTTATTTTCATTAATAATTTTTTTTCATGATGTATATTTTTTATATTAATTTATATATATATGTTCTCATAAAAAAATTATAACCTATAATATATAGGTATATAAGATAACCTATATTACTTTAGGTCTTTATTATATATAATATACAACCTATTTTAATGTAGATAATATTAATTTATATATATACTACATTAATGTAGAATTTATATATATTATTTCTATTTATATCTTATTGCAGGTAATTTTTATAGGTAAATAAGTTAACCTACATTGTGTAGGTAATATATTAATGTATATTATATATTTATACTAATATATATTATAGATTATTTTATTTTGTAGGTTCTCCTTTAATACATATTTATATATATTAATATATACTATATAAATTATTATGATTTTATCTATTATATTAATGTATATTATAACCTTTTTTTTAATTGGGAAAATACATTATATTAATAAGAAAAGAATTTACAAGAGTGTAGAAGTGCCTTGAGGAGGTGCATCCCAACCAAGAGAGACAATCATATCAATAACAGAGTACATATCGGTTAAGACAGTTGAAAAAAGTTGCTTAATGGAATCACTTTTTTCCAAGAGTGGGTAGTACATGTTCTTTCGTAACGATATTAAACATTGAGAGTAAAGTTCCATTATGCTTTTTAGCAATTGCTGCCAACTGAGACTAAACTTTAGAGAGTTGGGTTTGAAGTTCTAAGATGCTACTGTGTTTTTCCTTCATGAATTTAGCAAGAGTTGACTACTAAAAAATAATATTAGAGAATAAACTATGCATGATCACTTTTGTAGGAGGAAAATCATTAGAAAAAATAGCTTTACATCTAAGCAACCAAAGATATTGAAGGATACATTGATGAAAAGATTTTGAAACTATATTTTGAGAACATTGCAGCCCTAAAAGAGTTGATTCCATTTTAATTTGATGTTAAATATGTCAGGAATAAGAGTCATAATTGTTTGCCAAATTAATTGTGAGTGTTTGCATGACCAAAAGGCATGTTTGATGGTCTCTAGCTTGTGACAAAACAAACATTTGATGGATTGATTACGTAGAAAGGTGAGGCATTCTCCCACATCAATTTTGTAATGAATAATCTTCCATGCTAAAAGTTGAGCTTTGGCCTCAACTTTTGATTTCCAAATAGCAGTGCTCAAGCTAAACCATTCAGACTTGGACCAATTTAGATTCCATTTCAGATTTAATCTAAGATGAATTTGAATTGGAGGAAGGATATTAAGGTAAATAAGTTTAAGAGAAAAATTTCAATATTATAGCCTAGAAACCACCTCCAATCCTTGAAAATTTTGCAAGAAATAGGAGTACACAGTTTTAGTTGTAGCTCTAAAGGAATAGTATTTTGCACCTTGTGAATGCCATTGATAAGAGCATTGGACAACTTGAAGTCCTGCTTAAGTTGCATGTCAATTTTCCAAGTTACAGTTGTGAATTCCCAAATGTCCCTAAATTCCTTGATGCCTTTTTTGAATAAGAGTTTGCTATGTAGCTAAGGGAAGGTCGCTAAAGGTTGCTCATGAAAGCAATTCAATCTATTCCACCAAATAGATGAAGCAAAAAAAATCATGCCATGACTAAGATCTTGTCCTTTCCATTCAAGAAGAGACGAAAATTGTTGCCAATCTTTCCATATGCTTAAAAATTGTCTAGATGCTTGAGGTTTGAAGTATTTAGCCATTATGATTTTATCTTTCCACCCAACCTCTTTCCAAGAATTATTGGTTTTAGCAATAGCAATTATGCTACGCCCTTAATATTATTGTACATCGGGTTATGAATAGTCGGCTTGTGGCTATCTTAACTCTCTATTAAGTCATATTATCATTAGTATATTGTTATTTAGTTGTTTAGGTCTGCCTAAGTCTTATATAGGTGTGTCTAAGTCGGCCTAGGTGATATCATTGGCATAAATAGGTATATATAGGAGGTTGTGAGTCTTATTTCATCATCAAGTGTGAAGTGTGTTCTCATTAGAGATATTTGGAGGTTTTCCCCTCAAAGTGGCTTGTTATTCTCAGTTATTATCAAGTATTTGTAGCATATTTCATATCATATTCTTCTATTGTGCAAGTTATTTCATAACAAGTGGTATCAGAGCATGATCTTGGCACCATAGAGGCAAGGTTTTTCTCAATTTTAAATTCAATTTTGGAAAGAGCATATCTTTGATTTTGGTGAATTTTTATTTTATTTTTAAAGGGTTTTTGAAGAACATATTGAAGAAGCTACAGTCTAGATTTTAGAAGAAGTCGAGCAGAATTAAGTGAATTATTGCAGAATTAGGGTTTCTACACTATTTTTTTGGAATTTACATATCTCGCACATCTTGTTGAATTGGAGTTTGATTTTTATTGGGTTTTTGAAGGCATAATAAAGGAGATTACAGTAAAAATTTGAGATAATTTAAGTTTCATTTGTGTGATTTATTTCAACATTAGTGGTTTCCATCATGTCGGGGCCTTCAACAAGGGGTAAAAAGAATGTCACTCTGGGGAAGACTCCTGATAAGGATGGTGAAACAATCAAGGATATTACTCATAATGAGGAAATCAATAAGGTCAAGGAAGACATTTCCTCAATTAATATGGATATGTGTGACCTAAGAGGAGATATATTAGACATACGAAACATCTTAAGCACCTATAGGGCTGAATCAAGAAAGGAGTTCTCAAGCGGCCAAGGTGAAAATTCTAGGTCAGCTACTACTGACACAAGCTTTAGTACTCGTATGGGATCTAGGAATTTATTTCCAAAGGTGGATATGCGCAAGTTCAATGGTAAGGATCCTCTAACATGGATAAACCAAATGGAGAATTTTTTTTAAGTACACCAAATCCCAAATGGACAAAAGGTCACGATGGCTTCCTTATATCTAGAACCAGATCAATTCATTTGGTATCATTGGCTTTGCACTCATCGAAGTAAAAAGGGGCTCACCGTCTCAAGGTCAATTTTTACAGAGACAATATAGCAATAGCGTCACAGACAACTTCTTCAGCCAACTAGCTAAACTTCAACAAACAGGATCAGTTAAGGATTATATTCAGCAAATCCAAAATCTATCCTTAAGGGTGGATACAACTATGGAGGAAAACTTGAATGACTTATTCTTGGGTGGTCTCAAGGATCACATTCAACATGAGGTATGCATGTTTAGCCCTAGTTCCATAAATGAGTCTTTTATCTTAGCACGCAGGGTAGAGAAGTATTTGATTCCTAAGAAGTAAGGGGCTAATGTGACAAGAGAGAAAGGATATTCGACACAACCTACTAAGTTGACTCCACAACAAATTGAGGAGAAAATAGCAAAAATCTTGTGTTTCAATTGTGATAGCAAATACAATCAAGGACATAAATGTAGTGAAAATAAATTGTTTTATATTGAAGGTCCCAATGAGGAAGAAGAGGAGGAACCCATACTAGAAGATGAAAGGGAGTCAAATGAGGAATCACATGATTCTCAACTAATCATTTCTTGTCATGCACTCTCAGGTTTCAGCGCTCCACAAACTCTCAATTGGTGGGAGGTTCTAAAGCCCGAAAGGTAACAGTGTTGATAGGCTTCGGTAGTACTCATAATTTCATCAACAAAAGTTAATACTCATCTAAATTGTTTTCCTTATATCCGGCTCCAAGGGTTTCAAGTTTTGATTCTTGAGATGGTGAATGCGATTAGTTGTTCATGGAAGTGTCATAGCATTAAATTATCCATGGGAGATTATCAACTTGATACCCCAATGTATGTGATATCCATGGAGTGTGGCGAGATATTATTGTTTTAGGAGTACAATGGCTTACTACATTAGGAACAATTGAGATGAACTTCCAAGAACTATTCATGAGATTTCAATCAAAAGGAAGGCTAGTAGAGCTAAGGGGGTTGAAGGAAAAATCCCCACAAATGGTAAGCTATCATCAAATACAAAATTTTCTTAAGAAAGGATTGGATGGATTTGTGGCCCAGCTATGTTCATTAGAAGTCTCTCAATCTAATGCTCCTACTCATCTAGGTTTGCAAGCTATAATTGATTGTCCTTTCAGTTGTTCTTGGAGATATACTAAATGACTTCTCTAAGAGGATCATGATCATGCCATATAAGTTAGTCGAGGAGCCAACCCGAACATCAAGCCTTACGGTATCCACACATACAAAAATTGAGATAGAAAAGATTGTTGAAGAGATGCTAGAGGCGGGAATTATCAGGCATAGCCCAAGTGCTTACTCCTTGCCTGTGGTGATAGTATGTAAGAAGGATGATACTTGGCGCATGTGTCCAAATTATAGAGTGCTCAACATGTACACCATTAAAGATAAGTTTTCAATTCCAGTCATTGATGATTTGCTAGATGAATTAAATGGAGCTATGTTCTTTACCAAGTTATATCTTAGATCTGGTTATCACCAAATTCGGATTAAGGAGGAAGATATTTGTAAGACAGCATTTCAGACTCATGAGGTTCATTATGAATTTTTGGTGATACCATTTGGTCTTACCAATGCACCATCTACATTCCAAAGTTTGATGAATTCCATTTTTAAGAAGTTCTTGAGAAAGTTTGTGTTAGTATTCTTTGATGATATATTAATTTATAGCAAGACTTGGGAAGAACATTTGCAACATGTGGACCCGACACAAATACTTGAAGATCATAAACTCTATGCTAAGCCATCCAAGTGTGCTTTTGGTCTTACAGAGGTGGAGTATTTGGGACACATAGTTTCACATGAAGGAGTAAGGTGGACCCTAACAAAATTAAGGCTATCATGGAATGGCCTATTCCAAAAACCATTAAGAAACTGAGAGGATTATTGGGATTGACAGGGTACTATAGAAGATTTGTGAAGAATTATGGTAGTATAGCAACACCTCTCACCACTCTATTGAAGAAGGATTCCTTTCATTGGAATGAGTCTGCCAATACAACATTTGAGAGATTGAAGGAGGCTATGTGTACAACTCCAGTACTTGCCACTCCTAACTTCACCAAGGAATTCATTGTGGAATGTGATGCTTCTGGAAATGGGATAGGAGAAGTGCTCATGCAAGAAGGTCAACCAATTGCTTTTGAGAGTCATCAATTAAAGGGTAAGAATCAACTAAAACCTATTTATGAGAAGGAAATGCTAGCAATCCTCCATGCAGTGAAACAATGGCGGCCTTATCTATTTGGTAGACATTTCAAGGTTAAGACAGATCATGATAGCCTAAAATATTTTTTGGAACAGCGACTATCTTCTGAAGAGCAACAAAAATGGGTCACTAAGATGTTAGGATATGACTTTGAGATTGTATATAAGAAAGGGAAAGAAAATATTGTCGCAGATGCACTGTCAAGGAAGGATGAGAAAGATGAATCCTTATTGTGTGCCCTTTCAATATTACAAGCAAATTGGGTGGAGGAAGCCAAAGCAGAGTGGCAAAATGATGTTGCGATAAGTAATCTCATTGAGCAATTAAAAAGTGATCCTAGTAGTTCAGATAAGTTTTGTTGGAAGGGAGATACTCTTTGGTATAAAGAGTGTTTGTATCTTTGCAAGAATTCCAACCTTAAAATCAAGATTCTCACAGAGTTGCATGAGTCTCTAGTGGGTGGTCATTCAGGATTTTTGAAGACATATCATCGAGTCAAGCAAGATTTCTTTTGGGAAGGGCTAAAGGGTGATGTTCAAAAATTTGTGGCTGAATGTTTGGTGTGTCAAAGGAATAAGAGACAATTGAATACCGGTCTCTTGCAGCCTTATCTATTCCTAACTTGATGTTGGGAAGAGGTATCCATGGACTTCATGCGGGGCTTCCCAAATCTAAAGGTCATAATGTCATCATGGTGGTAGTTGATCAGCTCACTAAAAATGCACATTTCATTGCATTAGCACATCCTTTTACAACAAGTGCAGTGGCTAAAGCTTTTTTGGAGAATATCCAAAAGCTACATGGTACACCTAAAGTTATTGTTAGTGATAGTGATCCTATCTTCACTAGTAACTTTTGGAAAGATTTATTCTCATGTTTGGGTACTCAATTGGCTCTTAGCTCTTCATACCACCCTCAATCAGATGGGCAAACAGAGGTTGTTAATAAGTGTTTGGAAGGATATCTGTTTCACTTGAGGCAGTTCGATTGGGTAGATTGAGCTGCCACTTGCTTGAATGGTGGTGCCTTACTTCTTTCATAGCTCATCAAAGAATATCTCCATTTTTGGCACTTTATGGATATCATCCCTCCTTCCATCCATCATCAATTAAGGTTTCCCCCAAGAGTTGGTGATGAAGACCACTTGCTTCATCAACAGCAAGTACTTTGAGGGACTCAAGGAGAATTTAGCCATGGCACAAAATCGAATGAAATGTGACGGAGACCAACGCCATTGAGTGAAGAAGTTTTGAAGTTGGGGATTAGGTCTTCTTCACGATTGCGGCCTTATAAGCAAATCTCATAGCGGGGAAAAGAAGAATAATAAGTTGTCTCCAAAGTATTATGGTCCATACCAAATCATCGCGAAGATCGATCAGTAGTGTTGCCTACAAGCTTGAGTTGCCACCAACAACAAAGATACATCCAGTTTTTCATGTTTCCTGTTTGAAGAAGGTAATTGGGCATAATATTCCCATTCAAACAACACTTCCCGAGCTGGATGAAGAAGGAAGAATCATTTTGGAACCAGAGTGCATTCGTCAAACACACACAAAGAAGATGAGGAATAGAACTATCATTGAGTATCTCATCCAATGGAAGAAGTTACCAGTTGAAGATGCCACATGGGAAGACGAGGAGTTCATTCAAAAGCTTCCAAACTTGATTAGCATTGAGGACAATGCTTCTTTGAAGAAGGGGGGCATGCTACGCCCTTAATATTATTATACATCGGGTTATGAATAGTCGGCTTGTGGCTATCTTAACTCTCTATTAAGTCATATTATCATTAGTATATTGTTATTTAGTTGTTTAGGTCGGCCTAAGTCTTATATAGGTGTGTCTAAGTCGGCCTAGGTGATATCCTTGGCATAAATAGGTATATATAGGAGGTTGTGGGTCTTATTTCATCATCAAGTGTGAAGTGTGTTCTAATTAGAGATATTTGGAGGTTTTCCCCCTCAAAGTGGCTTGTTATTCTCAGTTATTATCAAGTATTTGCAGCATATTTTATATCATATTCTTCTATTGTGCAAGTTATTTCATAACAAGTTATGTTCCTAATAAGAGATTTCCATGGTGCTACTCCATTAAGAGATCTAGTAACCCATTTAGCAATGAGGTAGATCCCTTGTTTGAGGGGATCAATTACTCCTAAACCCCCTTTTTTTTTGGTTGGATGTAGTATAACCATGAAGCAATTGAAAGGTCTTTTTTGTTATTCCATTTTCCCCATAGAAACCCTCTGATTAACTGAGTTAGTTGATTATAACTGCTTTTGGAAGGAAGCCAACATGATGATATGTAAACATGACTCA
>VDFB02144037.1:0-45159 GCA_007258455.2 Sequoia sempervirens
ATTGGTTATAGTAGAAAAGGATATGGTTCTAGAGGAAAAGGCATATATGTCCCTATAGAGCCTAACACACAAGAAATAAATAATGTTCTTGGTTATTTTCCTTCAAAAGAAATGAAAGAATCAAAAAATATTTCACGCAATATGAACACTATCACAAAAGATCTTGGTAAGAAAACTTTAACTTTGGTGTATCCTAAACTAATAGATACTACATGTGGGAATATCTCATTAGATATACATCAAGTTGATACTTTGTCTACTCATCATAATCAATAACATTAGTTGTTTCTCCCTTTGATGTGGTAGTTGTAGAATCATAGCATATTCACTACCATGCATGAAGGTATAAACATGGCTCTATGCAATCATATTTTCCTTTTGCAAGGAGCAACATGCCATCATCCATTTTTGACTCACCTTTTTCCTTGGGGGGTAATGGGTTAGGTGGCCTTGTCATAGTATGGAACTTGTCATTATCTCTTTTGGCTAGTTTACCACTTTCCATGTATATAGAAGAGAAAGCTTGGGATGTGGAAAATATGTTTTAATCTATCTCACATGTGACATACTTTTCATTCTATCTTATCTTTAGAATTGTATTTTGGGGGAAACCATTCTTCATGATGTAGCTTCATTTGGAAACATATGACTTGGCATAAGGCCTTCTGAGTAAACTCTAATGTCTTCTTTATTGTTAGAATTTATTATTTTCTACTTTAAAGTAATTTCTCATAGCATGGTGTTTAACAATTTCTTTAAAGTGGTGGCATACATTGGCATTATCATTTTGAAATTTTTGACTATATCTTATGTTGTCTTATCCTATTTGCATTTTTTTCATAGTTGCTTAGTAAAACACATGTTAGACCTGATGAAGCTCAATGTTCTTGTTTTATTTTATGGTTCCTTATTAAAGTCATCAGATGGATAGATTTGATATAGTATATGATCCTAGTAAGATTCTCTCATTTTACACCATTGGGGACTCACCTAATGGACAACCAGAGTTTCATTAGCCTGTGTGAGCATGCGTTGTTGTTTGCATAGTGGACATCACGTTTCTCATGTGAATATTTTTGTAAAAATAGTTGAGACCTTATCCACATTGAGTTGGATAGACTATCAAGGCTTGATCCAACACTTTTTGTTTTTCTTTCTTATAGTATTTTACATTACATTTTTTTTTATATTTTCATGTTACTTCATATCATACAACTTGTGTGTGTCCCTTTGTTCCTATGTTGGTTTGAAATAGGATCTTACATCCTGAGGTCTTGACCACCTTCTTTATATTTTTCATCCTATCCCATCAAGAGTTGTACACTTGGACCTATTAGAATTATGAAAAACCTTAAAACCAAGATCCACATGATCAACCAACAAACAAAGACACCTTGCACAAAGAGATATAGAAACAATATGTGAAATATTCCTCAACAAGAAAAAGCTACCAAAACAAGATACTATAAAAAATATATGAAAGCTCAAGTGATAATTACAATGAGGGTTGAGTGGCCAATTGGAGAAAAACCTTTAAAGCATAAAAGCACTCCTAAGTTTAGCTTAAGTGGATGAGAATAAATTAGATTATAATTAATTAAAGAGTAATTAATTATTAGCTAATGCATGATTACTCTAACATCCCCCTTATGATGAACTTGGGGAGTAGTAAGAAACCTTAAAAATAATTAATGCATGATGGGTCTTGGAAAATAAGGCCTGGTGAGATAGCCATGTATATTCAAAAGATCATTCATAATTGGAGAAAAATAGAAAACCATAATGGGAGAAAAATCCTCTCTGAAAGATGAAAAGGAGAATCAAGTATTGAAAAGCCTTCAAATCAAGGAGTGAAGGAATGACAAGCCTCCAATAGAAATAATGTCCCAAAAAAGAGGAACATGTAGAACATCACGAAAGCATGAAGAAGTTGTAGACTAGTATTGAATGAAGATTGATATAGTGGTGAAATGAAGAACCTCCTTTGAAATAAGTGATGATCAGGATCAAGATAACAAGAATCTACATGAGTTCCATCAATGGCACTACTCGAATTAGATGGAAAACAAAGGACAACATCTAGAAGTCAAAGATAAAAATGTTACTTGATCGAAAGAGACTATAATATGCATGAGTGCCCCAAAAAAAACTACTTGAATCCAATGTCAAACATTTGGAATTTGAAGATACAAGTCGTACATGATTCTGCATGAGTGAACCTAATGACACTACTTAACATGCAAGGTGCAAGTTGACAATACATGTACGAAATAGTCTAAAGAACATTGATCATGAGAGAGAAAATAATATACATGAGTGTCCCCAATGAAACTAATCAAGTTATATGTGATTGTGAAAAACCACAAAACCATGTGCTAGAAGATCAAACAACGAACAAAGAAACATTCCACGAAAGGTATTTGTAAACAATGTGTGCAATATTTTGAGCAACAAGAAAAAGATACAGAAACAAGAGACTTTAAAAAAGATATGAAATCTCAAGTCATAATTACAATGAGGTTTGAGTACTATATAGTAACAAAATCCTAAAAGCATAAAAGGACTCCTGAGTTTACCTTAAGTGCATCAAAATAAATTAGAGTAATAATAAATTAAAGAGTAATTAATTATTAGCTAATGCATGATTAGTCTAATAGGACCCCTCTTGATACATATTTGTCTACTTTAGTGTGATTTTGATGCAAGATCATCCTCTCACTAAAGTGGGGGCTAAATGTAGATTAGAAAAAAATATCCCTTTACATTTTCTTATTTGTTTAGGCCCTCCTAATTGAAATGAACTTCATAATGCCTTAATTTAGTGTTATAAAATGTATCTCTTCATATTTTTACACCTTTTTTTTCCCTCTTAATTAAAATAAACTTAATAATTTCTTAATTTAGTGTTGTAAAATGTATCTCTACACAATTTCACACCTTTTTTGGCCCTCTTATTTAAAATGGACTTAATTGTTCCTTAATATAGTGTTGTAAACTATATGCCTTTACACTTTGACACTTATTTAAGGCCCCGTTAATTAATTGAGCTTAATTTGGCCTTAAAATTCCCTATAATTCATCTACAATCCCATTAAATTACATTTTTGGAAGGGGAAACCTGACATTAATTAATGCCAATACATAATATATCACATTGAGCCATGTGTGTTCCAATAATTAGGGCTTAGGACCCATTTTCCCATGGGTGAATGGGTCATCCCGAAGAATTGAAACACATTTTTAAATATGATTTTGGTGGTATTTTTATGATCCTAAATTCAAATTTAAAATGTTAGCTTGTAATGTTTGAATTTCAAAGAATTAAGGATAGATGTCTTTAAATAAAAGGTTATTCCATCAATTCAAAACATCTATAATGAGGTGAACTTAACAAGAGTCAAGATTATTATTGAGAGAATTCAAGGGAATATTTCTTTATCATTTTTTTGCAACATTGAAGATCTATCCATCATGTCAAAGCTCTGTTCAATCATGCATGTTTTTGGAGCTAACATTGTGATTTAGGTTTTAGGATCTAATCCAAACATTCAATTAAAAGATTCAAATAAAGATTAAAGTGTCAAGATCCACATCCATTGATGCCATTTCATGTAAGATCAACATTGATATTTTAGTCCTTTAAATGTTTTATCAAGGGTTTGGGGAGTTGCAACATTGGTTTTTTCATACATCATTTCCTCTTTCATGCTATTCCATTTCATTTCAATGTTTAATTACCAAAATAGTGTTAGACCAAGTAAAACCCCCATTCACCTAAAAAAAAGAATTTTCCCCCTATTTTTGTGTGTTGCACATTTGCATGTTGAAAAAAAGTTGAAGATCTCAAAGTTACATTTTTTGTCACCTTTGTCATCATCCCAAGGAAACTTGGATCTTGGATTTCTTTCTAACTACTTGACTATGAAACCCATGAATCTATAAGTGTAGACACAAGAGAATAAGACCTAGAAATAAATTTTGTAGCTCATCCCTACAAATGATCCATTTTCCATAGGGTGAATGAGTCCCTAGACAGCTTCTGAAAACATCATTTTTTGATAAGTACACAACATTTATCCCTTCCATATTTGCTAGAAAGTTTTTTCTTTCTCTTAGCTTTATGCTTAATCTATTAAATCCAAGTGATATATTGTGTTTTGGTGTTGATTTTCAATTTTTAATCATTCTCCCCAAAGGGTTCTTTGACCTAGGCCCCATCCTAACACAAAAAGGGAAATTGCAAGATTCCTCAAAGAATTCACTCACGTAAGGGTTGATAGTGGATTTTAATTTGAGGGATCACATTTCTTGAATGAAATAGAAGAATAGGTAGGTTCATTCACACCATTTTTCCCTTACTATTTTAGTAGTTTTGGTAAAACATTCTTAATTTAGTATAAAAACCTATATATGAGAGATATACAAGACATTAATTGCAGCAATCAAGATCTATTCATCAATTCAAAGTCTTCTTGCATCATGCATTTTTTGGAGCTAACATTGTGATGTAGGTTTCAAGACCAAGTTCAAGCATTCAAAGCATTATTCAAGTGTTAAGATCAGCATACAATTGTACTATTTAATGCAAGATGAAAACCTTTAAGCTCTCCATTATCAAATGAAACATAGAAAAAGGTGATCTATGATATGACGCTATTTTTCCCTATTTCCTTCAAGAATTGAGATCCAAACCATGAAGTATCTATCAACCCAAAAGGTGAGTCAAATCAGCATTTGGGGTCGTGTAATTTATTTTTTATGCAATAATAGGGTGATGAGCTAAATCACACCTTAGGGAGAAGAATTTGAAGTTGCAAAATAACTCTAATTTTAGGTCTTAAAAGTGCAGTGAAGATATCTATTGCAGAACATAAACAAACAAAAAAAATTCTTGAAAAATTGAGAGTAACAAATGTTGTGCACCTATCAGAAACTTTTATTTTTGCATCTCTAATAGGGAATCATTTACTAGGAGTCAAATGGGTCTTGGTAGTCTTCTCTAGAGAACTCTGAATTAGAAACTATAGCCTATAACCTGTGAAAATTTGCTAACTTAGAAACCATAATAGGGACTCATTCGCCAAGTGGTGAATGAGTCCAAGTAGGCTCTGCCAAAAGACTCTAAATTTGATCTTGAATTTTTACATCAACAATTATTTTTTATAACTTAAAATTTCCACTTTTGAATCTAGATCTGCTACTAATATCACTTTAGGCTAAAAATATAATGATCATAGAAGATGGAGTCACTTAGGAAACAAGTCATTAGGCTTGGTTGAATGTCTTGTGAACATCTCCCCAAAAATTAGAATCGTTCATGTTGCTCCTTAGGCATCTATCATCACTCCTTCAATAATGCTTGATCTTTGACAACAAAATGATCTTAAAGACCTACAAAAACCCTATAATGATGCTCCAAGACTTGACTCTTTCTTTCTTCATGAATATGAGTGCTTAATCTCATGAAAATTCTCTAGATTCTTAGATTGCTTAGATGAAACTATGTGAAATAACTTTTTATTTTAGATATCTTAATATTATAAATTCCCAAAATTCAAATAACACAAGCCAACCTCAAATCTTGAATTTGAAATCACTAAAATACCACCCAAAAAAAATCCCAAGGGGGATCCTATGGTTAAGTGAGGACCCATTCGCCAAGTGATGAATGGTTCCAAGAATACTTAACTAGGACACATTTTAGGGATTGTGAAATTTTATTTTGAAAGTGGGTCCTAGAACCTAGTGAGGATCCATTTGCTAGGTGGCTTGGGTCCTAGGTCACTAACCTAGGAAACATACCTTGTGAAATTAATTATTGTGTAATATTATTTATGAATGTCAGGATTTATCCCTTGGAATCTAAAATTAATTGGGCTTGGATTTTAATTAAAGGGGCCAATTAAGGAATAATTAACCTCAATTAGTTAATAAATCCCTAGATCATTGTGAAAGTGTAAGGAAACACTTTACAACACCCTAAATAAGGCACCATTAAGTCCATTTTATTTAGAAGGGTCCCTAAAATTAACGTGAATGTGTTAAACACATTACAACAATAAAATAAGGAATAGTTAAGGTCATTTTAATATGAATTATTACCAAAATTAAGAAGAAAAAAGTGATACTTTTTTCTACACTATATTTATCCCCCTCTTTAGCGATCATATGATATGATATGCATATATAAGATAAATGAATTAAACTCTATAAAAATGATACTTATTTGGATTCACTAGGAAGAATGAAGCCCCCACTATAGCTACCTGCAAAAAGACAATGTTAAGGACCACATCCTACAACATAGGTTCGTTAGTCAATCAAAAATCCTCTTATCAAACTTCTATGAAGAATTAAATTTGAGGGTAGATGTATACCCCCCTAATTCTACTTGATTTATGGAGGTGGAATCAAGGTGAATATGAAACCACATTGAGTTAATTGATTTTTATCATATGGTGTTTCCAAGTACCATACCACATAGTCATATACATTTGATGAGATTGAGAGCAAAATTATGAATCCAATACTACAAACAACATAAAAAATAGAGTGGTCTAGCCCCCAATATGCTCATTTGAACAAAATGCCCTTAAACTAAAATAAACTTTATTTACTAGGGTTTACTATATACTAATGAAAATGAAACTTTTTACTATTCATTTGAAATTTACCATTTTGTAAATTACCTCGGTGCAGAGTGATTGAAGATTTCAAGCCAAAGGACCTACAAGCCTCCTATACTAGACATTGTTGACAACGAGGTGGTATGAGGTGCATTTTGAGAGATGGTGAGTAGATTCTACTCTAATTTTTCATCATTTTCATGCATTTACTATACTTTTTCATGTATTTAGACTAATTTTAGGACCTTGGAAAAGATTGGCACAAATCGTGCATCTTTGTCACAAAGTGTCCACTACAAGCACAAAGTCTCCCACCTTGGCACAAAGTGTCTCACCTTTGTGCAAAGTGTCCAGAATTGTATAAAGTGTCCAAGACCCACCATCCAAAAATGGAATAAGTGTCAAAGTCGGCCATCGAGCATTTTAGAGAAACTCCAATTTTATTTAATTTTTTAACTTAAGGTTTACTTCATGAATTTTTCTATTTTAGATTCCTCCTCAAGCCTAGTAACACCTCAAGGAGACAATTTTGTTTCCTTCAAGATTCTATCACATGGCTATTAGAGGACGAGATTATCCTTCTATAGGATTTAGGATTGTTTTGGGTATACCTAATGCAACCTATGAGGTATCATGGTTCCATGTTAGTGGCTCTTGTAGAGAGATAAGATGTAGACACGTGTACCTTTCATCTTCTTACCAAGGAGATGAGTGTTACTCTAGAGGTAAATTGCATCCTTCAAATTCTTATTTGGTGCAAGATCATACACTTAGTGGATGATTGAATCTATAGGTAGATCATGTAAGATGATATCATATAATTTCTATAGTATCCTATCCTTTGGTTGAGCATCATTCCACACATTGAGCTTAGATGGATTCTACATGCTTACACACCACTACTGCGGTGGATCATGATCAATACCATAGCACATAAAATAGTACTAGACAATCAAGGAGCACATTTAGATGGTGGAATTGTACATATTATAAGGGAAATGGAGAAGCACAAGACCATTTATGCATGGGGTTGCAGTATGCTCGCACATTTATACTACGATTTAGGATGATTTGCATACTAGGAGCTCGACAAGATTGTACATTGCACACTCTTGCAGGTAGGGTGCTTCAAGCACATCACATGTACTAGGATGATTGAATTTCCTACCATAGAAGCCATCGGTTACCCAAAGGCCTTCAATTATACACTTAAGAGACCATTTTATGAGGGAGATTTACTACACTAGCATATTAGATTTGATTCAAAAGATGATATATGTTGAAGACCCTATCTCAATATTCCCTAGTGCATTCAAATGAAAAACATGAGATATTCATCTAGCAATATGAATGGTTTCTTTTAGGGAGGAATGATTACATATTGATACCATTCTACCATAATCATGCCATGCATCATCTTGGACATGTTAAAGTACCACCATGGGCCAAACAGATGGATTGACGATCAACACGAAGTTCACCTAGACCTAGGGATAGTCATCAACTTACTACTGAGGATGTATACATTAGTGGTTCAAAGGAAGAGGACCACAACCTACTCCTAGTCTCTGAGGTTGATAATGTAGGAACTACTCAAGCCTATGATGAGTAGTGGGTTATAGAATGACTGAATCATGAATTTCCCATTCACTACCCTGCAAGTCATGTCAAACCTCTTCTAGGTCATAGAGAGGATAGTGATGATGAGAAAGTAGATGGAGATATATATGATGACAACACCATGCCTAAATTATTTCTCAGTTTAGATGAGAATGAGGGTGATAATGATGAGGAGGATTCCCAATCTATTAGTGAGGATGTTGATGAGCCAAAGGAGAGTCTAGTTGCCCCCAATAGGAGAAATGCACCCTCTACTACTATCACTAGATCACATATTGTGGATAGATCAGAGATCCAAACTTATGAGCATAAGGAGGTGAGTATTAGTAGACCATCCACACCTCCCACATAGAGGGGGACCACTTTGGCATGGTTATACCCTGACTGGTGGAATAGAGATCCAGGTGATGATTTGATATTTATGTTTTTTTTATGATTTTTTAACTTTATGCTTTAAATATATGATGTGTACTAATATATTTTATGTTTCACATCTTTTAGGGTCTATTTGAGAGTTTCATGAGCTCTATCAACATTTTATTGTAGAGATGATTCCTACACTATGCATAGATGATGATCTTTTGTCAAAGTATGTGGCCCCTCTTCTACGGGGCAACATGCAGATCTCTTCAAGGATTTTGCTAGATGAGGACATCATATGAGAGTGATACCACAACCTACCCCTAGTCTCTGAGGTTGATAATATAGGAACCACTCAAACCTATGATGAGTGGTGGGTTAGAGAATAACATAACCATGACTTTCCCATTCACTACCTTGTGGGTTATGTCAAATCTCTTCAAGGTCACATAGACGATAGTGATGATTGGCAGGTAGATGGAGATATATATGATGAAAACACCATGCCTAAATTATTTCTAGGTTTGAATGAGGGTGAGGATGATAATGATGAGAACGAGTCCCAGTCAATGAGTGAGGATATTTATGAGACAAAGGAGATTCTAGTTGCCCCCAATAGGATAGATACACCCTCTACTACTATCACTAGATCACATGTTGTGGATATATCAGAGATCCACACTCATGAGCATGGGGAGGTGAGTAGTAGTAGTCCATCCAAATGTCCCACATACAGGGGGAGCACTTTGGAATGGTTATACCGTGACTGGTGGAATAGAGATCCATGTGATGATTTGATATTTATATTTTTGTTATGATTTTTAACTTTATGCTTAAATATATGATGTGTACTAATATATTTTATGTTTCACATCTTGTAGGGTCTATTTGAGAGTGGCATGAGCTCTATCAACATGTTATTGTAGAGATGATAATGATCTTCCATCAAAGTATGTGGCCCCACCTTCTATGGGGAAACATGTAGATCTCTTCAAGGATTTTTCTAGATGAGGACATCGTATGAGAGTGCTACCAGACATGTCATCCTAGCTACAAGAAAAAAAATTACACTATATATAGTACTAAATAAGCTTTGAGCCTCTTGAGGTCCATCATATATTACAACATATTGTTCCCTCTAAGTAGAAATCTCGAGGCTAGAGATATATGTGGCTAGACTACAAGGAGAGAGGAATCGTGTAGAGAAAGAGCGCATTGAGGGAATCATACAAGAGATAGATATGAGAGGAGAGGTATGGCACCTACAACTATCTATGAGGTCTCTAAATAGGAGACCATCAAATTCCACCATCTCACAATGGAGGGAAGCACCAAGCACTGAGGGGTCTAGCTATCATAGGCCCTACTAGAATTGTATTCATTGATATATGTACTTGAAATTTTGATGATATATATGATATATAAGAATTTATATTTTTATGATCATGTGTTGAATTAAATTTCAATGTGATTTATTAAATATCCTTTGCAAGAATGTCTAATAAATATCTCCAGGATTTAATGTCTATGTGATCTAATCGAAACATTTTTAGTTTATATTATATACTACATTGTGATGAAGTATATTATTTTAAATGCACCTATAATCTAATAATATTAAATGGATATAAGGATCTAAATTAACACAACACACAATTTTTTATTTTTCAATAGTATGGAGACTAAATTAATAATTCAAAATAATTGAACAATTACTTTAGACTCTAAGACACACTATATTGTCAAAGAGTGAAGCAATGCGAGATAAAATAGAACACCACCTACCTAATCTAACAACATTGCTTTAACACACTATTCAAAAGAGAGAATGCTATGCATAATACTAACACAATTGTGTGGAATTAAGTGGTTCTTTTAAGGGTGTACCATCCATTTCCTTTAATGTGTAGACTTTGAACCCATAATTTTTTTGATGACATAAGGTCCTAACTAATTAGTGCTAAATTTTCTTTTTTCATTTGGAGTATCATTGACATTACACTAATTTTCATATAACACTAAGTAGCCTTTATTAAATACATGAGAGATGACATTATCATTAGAACCATGTTGCATTTTTTTGTAATAAGCTTGAAGATACCCAAAAGCATCGATAGACTAATCATCAAGCATTTCAAGCTGATGAAATTGTTGCTCTTTATAAGTACTATCATTAATAATCCCTTTAAGAGAAATTTGCAATGAAATAATCTCTAAATCTAAGGGTATTATTGCTTCAACAACATAAAAAAAGTCTAGGAGTGTTTCTAGAAGATGTTCTAACACTCATATGGTAACCCCATAATGCATAGGTTAATTGATTCAAGAGTCTTACTAGTCGATTCCTATTTTCTATTTGACTGTGAGTAATATGGCATTGAGAACTGATGTTGAATATTAAATGTTTCCAAGATTTTTTTCATGTCATTATTCTTAAATGAAGTTCTATTATCCAAAATCAATGCCAAAGGGAGACCAAAGTGAGAAATAATGTGTTCCAATATGAAATGACATTTTGCATCAACTCTCATGGAATGAAGAGTGATAGATTCTACCAATTTTGTAAAGTAATCAGTTGTAATAATGATAAATGTATGTCCAACAAAAGAAGGCAATGTTTTTTTTCTAATAAGATTGAAACCCCAAACCAAGAATGGCCAAATAGGAACTTGGGCATGAAGCTCAAAAGCACGAGCATGAATCAAATTGTCATGTTCTTGAAATTTATGACATTTCTTCACATAGGAAAAACAATCTTGTTCTATCTTGTTCCATAAGTCTCTATTAATATCCTATGTGAACCAATTTTTGAAATAAAGATATTCCTCCAAAATGCCCCCCACAAGCACCTGCATTAGCTTCTTCAAGTGCTATAGGGATTTCATATTGTTTAAGAAATCTAAGTAAAAGACAATTAAATGATTGTATATATAAAACATTTTTAAGGATTATATACTTAGATGCAATTTTTCGAAGATGAGCTCAAGTGTTCATAGTTGTGGAATTAGGAAAGGTACCATATTTTAAATAGTTGAATATTAGTGTATACCATTTGCTAGAGTTGTTAGTATCAGTTAATAACACTTATTTTTTGTTATCATCTATCAATAGTTTAGGTATCATTTGAACTATAAATGTGAAATTATCAAAATAATATTCAAGAGATACAATGGAAGCAATGATTTCCATTGCATTTGCATGTCGATCATCCTTTTGCGGTATGTTTTCGATCATATATGAGTCAAATTTATCTAATAACATTATCGTGAGGTCCTTATATTGAATGATTTTATCATTCTTTGATTGATATAAACCATTTATTACGTAATAACTAGGAGGCAATCACCAAATATGGAAATGTGTTTGACATCTAATGCTAGCGCTACACGTATACTAGCTATTAAAGCTTCATACTTTGCAATGTTATTGGTACATAGGAAGTTTAAATAGAAGCATAAGGGAATAGGCTTACCTAAAGTAGGAATTAATATAGCCCCTACTCCAAAGACAATTCAAATTTTAGAATAGTCAAAGTACAATTCCCATGTTTCTTTTTCTTTTTGAATAGTCAACACATTCTCATTAGGGAATGAGTCTATATTAGGTAACATTATGGCAGAGGGTGATGAGCCTAAATATGCTGATAATTTGATGATATGATAAACTTTTAAATGATTTCATTTTTGTTATTTCATGGTACATTTTAAACTTTGATGGAAACGCACATGGGATATCACGTAGCAAGACACTTTTATATTCCTGCCCGACCTATTGTGTTGACTTGATTGCATTTATTGCCTGTTGACTCCCTAAAATGGCTGGTATATCGTATACAATTTTTGAATGATGAAGTAGATTTAAAATGTGTGATTAATGAATAGATATCGTGCATGTACCCTTATGCCCCTCTTCTTAGCGTCTGGTACCTTTTGTTTGGCGGTTGTTGTGAAGAATGATCGGTCAAGCCCGGTGATCTTGACGCCCGTTGAAGCTTGTTCTTGCGCTGACTTTGAGGAAGCTCGCTGAGACTCTTTGACCCGAAACTTGATTTGGAAGCTTAATTTTTAATGAAAAGTCAATCTGGAGAGAGTGGAGCGCTAGATTCTCTCTGAATCGGGTTGAACACATAAATTCATTTATGAAGTTTGTTCCTTGATTCAGGGATATACTTTACTTCCCCGTCTTTCTTTGATGAAGTTGGTTTATTAGTTTGTTCATTTTCATTTGAATAAGATGCTCTGGCATTGAGAGTGATAGAAGAGAAATAGAATGAGTAATGGAGTTTGGTAGGGATGAAGCGAATGGCGAGATCATGTAAGTCGATTATGATAATGAAAGGCGAAGTCACCGTTTTGACGAAGCAGAGTTTCGTTTGTGGATTTTCACACCAACAAGACAATGTATTTCATTCTGGTACCATGGATAAAGATCGATGAAGTTAGAGTTGACATCGTGTAATCGATAGATGCTGCTAAGGAGACGCCAGTAAGTATCACATGAATTCGGCTCCGTTAGAATATTGCTTACTGGCGATATCGAGTTAGCTTTCATGCTGGTTTATGCAAACTTCGGTCTTACCTACTCCTGCAGCATAGAGAGTCCATCCCACAGTATTTGTTCCTACGACGCATAAGGCGTTCGCTGGGTTGTCGCCGATTCGTGGTATTCTGAGTTCTGTTTTAATCAAGCATAGTTGAGGTTAAAAGTGCATTACATTACAGCCAACTTAGATAAATTTCTTTCGGTGTATTTTTGCTAAGATTTGACTAAACGAAGTTCTAGATGCATATATTTTGCTCGCCATTTTAAAGTCGTCCACTGGTTTGACAAGAGTAAATGAGCGTCCGCAGAAGATATTAGTCACCCTGTCGGAATGTCCAATTCAGAAAAAGTTTCCTTGTGATATTATATACTTTTGTGAGTGCGAGCCATTTTTGGCACCGTTGCCAGGGATGGTGTCTAACTAGGAGTCTGACAAAGTCATTTTCAGCATTAGTTTAGTCTGTTAGTCAAAAAATTTCAAAATCTTTCAAGCCGTTATTCACCATATTGCATGCATAGAAGAAGGAGAGACGCACTGGGAAGGTTCCTCCCTGAAAATTTGTTTATTGAACTACCATTTGACCCAGCTGATAACGAACCTGAGGAAAACCCATTTGCTCTGCTATTCCAGCACCCAGACATGGCAAATAATCCACCTAATAATCCACCTCCTGCATTTGAGTTTCCCATTGTTCCCCAACAAGATACTGATAATCTTAAAAACATCCCCTCTTCCTTGCTCCCAAAGTTTTATGGCCTGGTCACAGAAGATCCAGAAACCTTTCTGTTTGAATTTGATGTCCTCTGTCGCAGTTATGACTACAACACCGACGCTCATAAACTGAAGCTATTTCCTTCCACTTTGAAGGAGGGAGCTCTCAGATGGTTCATGAGTCTAGGAAGAGCCGTTGTAGATAGTTGGGCAGCCATGCAGACGAAATTTCTTGAAAAATATAAGGAATATTGTAAGAGTGCCAGCAAAGGTGATGACATATTCTGAATTCAGCAGAAGGAGGATGAAAGTCTGGAAGACTATATTTCAAGGTTTTTGTTTTCATTAAAAAGAAACTCAAACCATACTCTTAACGAGGACTCTCAGAAACTACTCTTTCTAAGGGGAATCAGTGATGCCTGTATTGACGCCCTGGACCTAATGGGAGGAGGTGATATAACTCAAATGCCTTGGGATGATATACAGAAGATATGCCTTAACTACTCTCGAGCAATAGTTAAGAAAGGTCGAGGTCATCATGCTTCAGTGGGGAAGTCTTCTTCTGGTGGAGTTTCCCGAATGGAGATCACAAATCTGCTATCTGATTTCAAGCAGGACATCATTAATAATATGGCTACACAATTGGATACTATGCAAGCTCGGAAAAAACATGCAGAAGCTGAGGTAGCTTTGGCTGAGTTCTGTCCCTACTGTAGACAAAAGAAGCATGATTGCAGATGCAAGATGGTGGCTAATCTGGAAGCCAGACAACTGCCTACTGACTTCAAACCAGTGGAAGGTGATGATGATCAAGTGTTCTTTGTTGCACAAAGGAGACCATGGGCCCAAAGGCAAGGTATGCCTCAAGACCCTTTAACTTTTGGTAATCCCTATTCTAGCTATAATAACCAATGGCAACAAGCATATGGACCACCACCACCATGGAATCCGCCTCAACCAAGCTGGCCTAATTATCAAACCCCGCAGTGGCAATCTCCTCAAGGAGGTTGGCAGCAGCCACAAGGTCAATGGACCCCACCTTCAGGAAATTGGCAACAAAATCCTCAATGGAGAGGTCCTCAACAATGGCAAAACCAGTCTCCTGGGTTCCTGCAGCCTCCACAGCCACAACAACAGGCCCTTATGCCGCCTCCTGCAGCAACTACCACAAATCCTGGACCTCCAAAGCAAACGCCTATGCCTGCCCAGCCGTTGCCTAATCCCAATAATAAGCAACCGCAGCAGCCTCAACAGCCTGTGTATATTTCTGAAGCCAACCAATATCAAGCTTATGCCTTAAATGTTAATGACATCCATCTGAGGTCTGGAACTACTTTACCTGCTCCCAAACCACCTCTGATTACAGAAATATCTGATTCACCCTTTGAAGAATCTAATGCACCTGTTGTTTCCACTGAACACATGCCTATACCCGATACAGTTTCTATGGAACCTGTTCTGCAGAGACAAGATAAACCACCTTTTCCTCAGAGGTTACAAAGTACTGAATCTAAACTCATGGAAGAACCCACTTTTGATATACTAGATCAGCTCAAGAATGTGCAAATTCAAATCCCTTTGTTTCAGGCTATTAAAGATGTTCCCATTTTTGGAAAAGCTATTAAAGAAGCCTGTTTGAAGAAGCCTGGACGAAAGAAAAAGGATCCCCAAACAATTCATGTCTTAGGGAAATTGGCTGATATAATGTTGGGAAATGTAGTCATTCCAAAGTATATTGACCCTGGAAGCCCTGTAGTACAGATACATATAAATGGCCAAGTTGTAAAAAATGTTTTGATTGATTTAGGAGCTGCCATTAATGTAATGACAAAGCATACTATGGACTCCTTGAATATTTCAAACATTAGGTCTACACCCACAGTTCTGCAGCTTGCAAATAGCTCCACAGTCAAACCTGATGGGATGATAGAAGATGTAATTGTTACTCTTGAATCTTGGGAGTATCCTGCTGATTTTACAGTATTATCAATTAAGGAAACTTTAGGAGGGTATCCAGTTATCCTTGGTAGGCCATGGTTAGCAACTACTGATGCTTTTATAGGATTTCGTTCTGGAGATATGACCATTTCTGATGGGCAGTCCACAAAGAAATTGGCTTTGTATCCGCCTGCTAAACCTCAACCAGATTTGTCCCAACCTGTTTGGCCAGATGTGGGAGAAGAAACTGAAGAAGCCAATTCTTTGGCTCAATTGATGATGCTTCAAAATGATCCATTCTCTCAACTTCAAAGTGAAGATGCTTTGCTTTTTCAAATTCTGCAATTCAATCTTGATGCAGATAATTTATCTGATCCAAGTGACAGTCAGCATCAATGTTTCCTGCAGCAGCTAGATTCTGAGAGTTCATTGCCTAAACTTCCGACAATTTTTCATAACTTGCTTCCACAAGAGGTACAAACATTACCTGTTGATTCTATGAGTAATCTCATTAAGCAGATAGAATTGTCTCCAGATCATTGTTTGAATGTTAATAGCAAGTTGTCTCAGTCTCAAGAGGATGACTTATTAAAAATGCTACAAGAACAGCATAAAGCTTTTGCATGGGAATATGGGGACATGCAAGGAATCGATCCTCGAGTCTGTACTCATAGGATATATATCAAAGAAGATTGTTCACCAGTTAGACAACCTCAGAGAAGAGTAAATCCAGCACTTAGAGAAATAGTGAAAAATGAACTTCAAAAGTTGCTTGATGCTGGTTTTATTTACCCAATTTCTGACAGCCAATGGGTTTCTCCATTAGTCATTGTCCCCAAGAAAGGAGGAAAATGGAGAGTATGTGTAGATTATAGAGAGTTGAACAATGCCACTAAGAAAGATCATTTTCCATTACCTTTTGTAGACCAAGTACTAGATTCACTGTCTGGTAAAAGATATTTTTCCTTCTTAGATGGTTACAGTGGGTATAATCAGATAAAAATTACCCCTGAAGATCAAGACAAGACCACTTTTACCTGTCCATGGGGAACATTTGCTTATTCGGTCTTGCCTTTTGGCTTATGCAATGCACCAGCAACATTTCAGAGAGCAGTAATTAGTATATTTGCTGATATATCTCATGAATGTATGGAGATTTATATGGATGATTTCACTACATATGGAGTCACATTTGAAGAAGCACTGGTGAATTTAGAAAAAGGTATTGAAAAGGTGCAGAGAGAAAAATTTGTCTCTAAACAGTGAAAAGTGCTTTCTAATGATGGAAGAAGGTATTGTTCTAGGTCATCATATTTCAAAGAATGGAATTCAGGTTGACCCTGCTAAAATTGAAGTTATTCAGAATTTACAAACTCCTGCAAAACAAAAAGATGTTAGAAGTTTTCTTGGTCATGCAGGGTATTATAGAAGGTTTATAAAAGACTTTAGTAAAATTGCCAGTCCACTTTATGCTTTGTTAACAAAGGATTCCCAATTTGAGTGGACCGAGGCCTGTGAAAAATCCTTCCTGCAGCTAAAGGACTTGCTTACCAAAGCCCCTGTCTTCAAGGTCCAAAATGGAACCTACCTTTTCACATACATGCTGATGCGTCTGATTTTGGTATAGGAGCAGTTTTAAGTCAAAAAGAAAATTCAATTGAGCATGCTATCTACTTTATCAGCAAAAACCTTCAAGGTCCTGAGCTCAACTATACTGTTACAGAAAAGGAATTGCTTGCAGTAGTATATGCTTTGAATAAATTCAGGCATTATGTCACAGGTTATCAGATATTTGTCCACACCGACCATGCAGCAATCAAGTACCTGATGAACAAACCTACCATTTCTGGTAGATTGGCACGATGGCTCCTGTTGTTACAAGAATTTGATATCACAATCATTGACAAACCAGGAAGAGCTAATGTCGTAGCTGACTTTTTATCAAGACTTCAATCAGCTGCATCTGAGGAACAAGAGGTCATTGATGATAGATTTCCAGATGAACACTTGTTTTCCATTGTTGCACATACACCCTGGTATGCAGATATTGCTAATTATCTGGCAGCAAACAGAATACCAGCTCATTTTTCCCCAAAAGAAAAGAAGTTGTTGACAGAGAAAAGTTTCAACTTTACCTGGATTGCCAATTGTCTGTTTTATACTGGCCCTGATCAAGTAATGCGAAGATGTGTAAGAGAAGATGAGACTTATGATATCTTGCATGCCTGCCATGATGAACCATGTGGAGGGCATTTTGCAGCAAAAAGAACAGCAATGAAAATTCTTACAACAGGGTATTACTGGCCAACATTACATAAGGATGCTGTGGCCTATACAAGGAAGTGTGACAGATGCCAGCGTATGGGAAGACCAACTAAGTCAGATGAAATGCCACTATATCCGCAGGTAATAGTCACCCCTTTTGATAAATGGGGGATGGATTTTGTGGGACCAATTGATCCACCATCAAATGGAAAGTCATATATTCTAGTTTGCACGGATTATGTCACAAAATGGGTCAAGGTAAAAGCTATGACTAATGCCCGAGATAACAAAGTTGCTAAATTTTTGTATGAACAAATTTTCACCAGATTTGGAGTTCCCAGAGAGCTTGTAACTGATCAAGGAGCTCAGTTTACGTCAAATCTGATCACTGCACTTATGAATGACTATAAGATCAAACACAGGAAGTCCAGCCCCTATCATCCTCAAGCCAATGGTCAGGCGGAGGTAACAAACAGAGAAATTGAAGCAATCCTCACAAAGACAGTGCAGATTCATAAGAAAGACTGGAGTAATAGACTTCCTGAAGCAGTTTGGGCTTACAGAACTACATGGAAAACAACAACTGGGTTTACACCTTTTGAGTTGCTCTATGGGAAAACAACTATGTTACCCATTGAATTTGAACATAAAACTTTGAGGACAGCTCTTGAACTCAACATGGACTTATCCGAAGCACAGAAGGACCGTCTCCTGTAGCTAAATGCTTTGGAAAAAATGAGAAAAGCTGCCCTGCAGCATACAGAAGTAATCCAACAGCAGAGAAAGAGATGGCATGATCAGCACATCAAAACTAGAAAATTTTCTGCTGGAGATTGGGCTTTGTTATATGATTCCAGGTACCAAGAAAACCAGGGTAAACTCACAACACGCTGGCTTGGCCCCTATGAGGTTGAAAATGTGTTTGACAACGGAGCTGTGCAGCTGGTCACAATTGATCCAGTCCGTTTCAAATTGCTCGCCAATGGCCATCGACTCCGACTGTACCATAAGCCAGTTTCCAAGGAAGACTTCATGAAGCAGTTCATTCAGGTTCCTCCCGCTACTCTTCCTGCAGCCGAAGGCTCTGGCCTTTCTCCTGCAGCGTTCCTCTAATTTTCAAAAAGCATGCCCATAATAAAGGTTTTCTTTTTAAGAAAACCCCTTTTCTCCATTTAAATTTATCGCCCCCACCTCATTTCTTTATCTTCCATCCATCCATTCCATCCATCCATTTCATTCGTACATTTCATCTGCCCACGTCACCCGTCCACTTCATCCGTCTGCATCAACCTTAATTCAGATATCTTTCCAACTTGTCGATTCATGCAGCGCCATCATCTTTCTTCACATGTATTTGCAATTACTAAAGGTACGCCATATCTTTTCATATCACATATTTGATTTATTTCATTCCATTCAATTACTGCTATGCATGTACCGGTCATTATCACCTGAATCTCTACCTATTTTTTAGTACATGTGAGGACACATGTCATCTTTTAAGTAGGGGGCGGGGTAATTCATCGTTTGAAGCCTGTCTTTTCGCCGCTGCCATAACTACAAAATAATCTTTCTTCACTATATTTCTGGTACTTTCCAAACATGATTGCATGACCTTCTTTAATGCATCTTTTTCTTGCAAACTACGATTAAGACTGCTTGTTTAAGAAAGTTCATTTTTGGAAAAAAGAAAGAAATGTGGCGGCCTGACGGAGAAAAACCAGAGCAGAAAAGGAAATAAAGAATTTAAATCTTCAGCAAGAAATTGAGTTTAGCTAGAAAAACTGCAGACATGGGTGGTCAGTTGGTACGACATGAGCCTGTAGCTCATGAATTGTTGTTGCAAAACTCGCAGACAGCCCAAGCATTTAGCCTCTGTGGATGGTTAAATTATTTTCTGAGTTTAAATGATTTTGGATATGAGGCCGCACGTAATTTTGGAGTACCTACCTTCAAGGAAGCCAATCGTGATGGGTCTAAATCAGCTTGTTGCAACCAAGATTAATTGCTGGAGGTATTTAACCTGTGAAGGCCATTTTTCTTATCTGCATTCGCATCATTTTAAATTATTAAGCCATATAAGGCATGGGTTGGCTGTGAATGTTTCAAATTTCTTGTTAAAGTTTTAGAGCAAAGTGCCCATGGAACTCAACAGGGGAAAGATAACTCTGTCACTCATCATGGCCTTATTAAATTGCTTATTGAGCGCTCTTTGAGAGACGTTTCACCTCTCTCCTGGCAACAATTTGTTGCCCAAAAGAGTTTACAACCTCCACAACCCCCCAGGGTAATTACCCCACGGCCTCAAAGAAAGAAGAAAGAAATTGCATCTACTAGTGGAACAGGCAAGGGTCATCTACTCCTGTAGCACCCGATCCTGTAGCTGTCACAGCTGAATCCTCTGCTAGGGTACAAACTAGGTCTGCCGCTAGGAGGGAGAAAAGAAAATCAAAGCGTTTAAGGTCCCCTGACCACCCTGCTCGAAAAGGCAATGCCTCCGTAGCACCTTCCCCGCGCAGCCATTCTCCTATAGCAAATGCTCGCTACTTCAGCTTCACTATCATCCTTTGGTAGCGTAAGCCCCCTCAACAAACAAGAAAAAGAAAGCAATGAACACCTCGCAGCTCTACATCAATAATAAGAAGGGTTTCCACAAAGGAAACAATTCCTGGTAGGGGCTTCCTCAAGTTTCAATCGCGAACCCGAGGTGATTGTAATGGGTGATCTCGCGAACTGGCACCGCTGAAGTTCGGGTCGCTCTCAAGAGAACAAGAGACAAAAGAAGGTATACGGACATGAGCTGCCAAGTCTTGATGATCCGGGTTAATGCCGTTATGCAATTCTCGAGGGAAGCTCAGACTTCTTCACCGCAGCAACAAGAAGAATTTATCCTGCAGCAAGAACAAGAACAGTCTGAACAACTAAATGTGCCTAATGAAGTTATATTTCATCCTGCAATGTGTAAAGCCATTGTTGTGTATAGGAGGACCTTTTTAATTGAATTTCTGGAATTTGTTAAAAATAATTGGGAAACAGTTACACTGCAAACTGTGATTTTTCGACACATTGCCCAGACTGATATGCAACAAAGTCTGTGGCAAATAGAAAAGAAGAAATTGAAAAAGAAAATTGAAAATCAGAAACAGGAAATTGCTGAATTGAAAGCAAAAATGGATGAAATGCTAAAGGTAACCGGTCAAATTATGGAATGCAGACCGCCACCCAAAGTTTATGCTTTGTGCCTCAAAGAACAGTTTTTATGGTTTCAATTGATGAGAATTTCCAGAAACCAAGACCCCATAATTCATTCTGCCAAAGAATTTTATGAAGCATATCAAGCAGCCCCTAACTGGTTAAGGAATTCTCTGTGTGAATTCTATTTGCATGGCTTTTTTAATACCACTTGAAATAGAATGGAATCCTCTTCCATACATTGGTGATATTCATTTGAGAGCATTCATGTCATGGGCAGAAAATGAGGTGAATTATGGCAGACAGTGGGAAACGTATGAGGAAATTGAGAAAACAGAGCCTGTCCCATTACGCTCTCAAACTTCAAACCCACATGCAATGCTGAAAGATTGGTTTGCATTGACATATGGTATTAATAATGTTTCAGCCAGAGCAAAAATATTTGACATCAGAAAGCAAGTATATGATGAATTCCAGGCACAACAATATTCATTTTGGAGATTAGCATATACCAGAACTGAGAAAAGATGGGAAAAGTTGACTGTTGGGTTAAGAAAGTCAAAACCACATGGTCCCTTAAACTTTACAGCTGCACTCAAATGAACCAGCAGATATATTCAATTGGGACTTCAAACAAGATTTGAATTGTGGCTGCCACTGACATTCAGACCCCCTGTGCTAATGTGGCCCCTGTATCCTCATCAGGCTACAAATCTTAACAGTGAATTAGAAGACCGCAGATATGAAAGGTGCCAGGATTTCAGAGGATTCTATTACAGGTTTGGACATCCATTCTAGAGTCATGTAGCCACTACTGACTTCAGAGAAACCACCAGGAAAGTTAATGCTGGAGGACCAGCATTGGGCTAAGTAGGGGGCAGTGATGAGCCTAAAATATGCTCATAATTTGATGTTATGATAAACCTTTAAATGATTTCATTTGTTATTTCATGGGCCGTTTAAATCCCTTTATGTCCTTTATGGGATATCCCGTGAGTAAAGACACTTTGTATTCCTCCACCATTGTGTTGACTTGATTGCATTTATTGCCCCTGCTGACTCAAAATGCATCGTATATCAGACAGCTTTTAATGGTGAAGTAGATTTGAAATGTGTGATTAATGAATAGATATCGTGTATGTACCATATGCCTCTTCTTGCGCGTCTGTTACCTTTTGTTTTGCTTGTTGTTGAAGAATGATCGAGTCAAGCGCAGCCGATCTCGGCCTTGCAGTAAAGCCCATTTCCTGCACGACTTTGAGGAAGCTCCGCCAAAGACTCTTTGACCGAAACCGATTTGGAAAGATTTTTAATGGAAAGTCAATCTGGAGAGAGTGGAGCGCTAGATTCTCTCTTAATCGGGTTGAACACATACAAATCTATCATGAAGTTTGTTCCTTGATTCAGGGATATACTTTACTTCCACGCCTTTCTTTGATGAAGTTAGTTAGTTAGTTGTTCTTTTAATTTAAAAATAAGATACTCCTCCTGCGCGAGGTAGTGGTAGAAGATGAATAGAATGAGTAATAGATGATTTTTAGGTAAGATAGAAACAGAGTAGCAGAGATCATGTAAGAATCAGTATGATAATGAAAGATAGAATCTGTTTGACCAGAAGCAGAGTTTGTTGTTAGTTTTCACACCAACAAGACAATGTATTTCATTCTATTTTCATGAATAAAGATCGATGAAGTTCTGAGTTCAGCATTTGTGTAATCAGTAGATGCTTGCTAAGGGGGCCCGCTTAGTAAGTATCTCAATAGTTAATTAGTTAGATGTTCTTTCTGCCGAGCATCCAAGCTATAGCTTTCATCTTTTTGAAGTTTTTATGCAAACTCGCCTATACCGGGCCTCTCAAGAAAGATAGAGAGTCCATCCCCTGTAATCGCCTCTCGCAGTGATAAGGCCGCCTATGGGCTGCTTCAGCCAGAAGCATAGCTGGCTTTTAATCAAGCATAGTTGAGTTAAAGAATTCTGCATTACCATTCTATAGCTTAGATAGAATTTCTTTCCAGTATGTATTTTTGCTAAGATTTGACTAAAACAAATTCCTAGTGCATATATTTTGCTGCGCCATTTAAAGTCTACGTCCCTGGTTTGACAAGCAAATGAACGTCCACAGAAAGATATTAGTCACCTGTCAGAATGTCCAATTCCCAGGAAAGTTTCATCGCGGATATTCATATCTCAGGAGTGCTGTTTTCACTCCACACAAAATTTGAGAAAAAAATCACCTTTCTGTCAAGGGTTTGTTGGGCCACCACTGCAGGCTTACCCAATAGAGCAACAATTCATTGCAAAATATCTTCTCTCAAAACTCCAGAGGGAACCGCGATAGCTGTACCCAAACAGGAACCCGAGAAAGCAACTTTTCAGCCGAATTAAAACCCATGTGCCAGGGTTTAATAAACAGGCCAACATGATTATAGAAATATGGACCTCCTTCAAAAACCCGATTCCGATCAGCCATATTGGAGAAAACAACCATAAAATAACTATTTGCAGCAAGCATAATCTCCATATCTCCTTCAATCTGCCAAGAACGCCTGATCCAAGCTTCCAAAGCAGACAAGGGAATACGAATCCCAAGAAACTTGCAAATGAGAGCATGTCGGCTCCAATACGAAACATCCTCAACAACTGAATCAGGAGAAAGGACCAAAACCGGCCGATCCTGGCTCCGAGGCCAACAACCATTGATTTTCTTCAACTTTGAACCCGCTAGCATAGAACATCTCCACTACACATGCAAGCTGAGGAAGATCCATTAGCAACCTTGGCACCACTAGCCACCACTAGACTAGAAGACATTGATATCCCCACCATGTGAAAATATTCCTACGAAAAACCCCCAATCTCCCACCAAAAAAGTCCAAACAACCCCGAAATAAAACCTACTTGCAAAACACCCCTCATCTGCAAAAACACCCCTCTGTCTGCAATAAAACCCCCCATAACCCCCACCAAACTCCCATCCACCTGCAAAGCCACTGCCAACACCCACCTGCAGAAGAAATCGACAGCCAAAGAAGAGAAGGCATGGCTGTGGATTCCCCTAGGCCTAGCAGTAGATGCACCATCGCCTTCTCCTACTCGATAGGTCTTATTCAAAGTCATCACAGAAAACTTGTAATGAGGGAAAAATTAGTGGTTTTTAATTCCATCTATTCACCCTACAATTGCAAAAGGAAACTTCCAAAACCATGCAAGTTTTACAATAATTTAACACAACATTTTTTCATGTTTGAAGCAAAATACCATTTGCTACTATTGTCATTGTTTTTCAATTTACTTCGTTTTGAGATAAAAAAATTTCCTTCCACAACTGCAACATAAATGAATTCAAATTCGCTAAAAAATATATCTTAGACAAAAAATTATAACGTAACAACCAACTGACTGAAAGTTACAGTTTTTTCCCAACTGACATTTCTCCTTATATATGGACAAGAGGGACTTAGATTGTATGATGGGAGTTGTATTTGAGTTTTGTAGAACATTCAGAAGTAGGATTACATTGTATTTCATACCATAGAATCTATATGTTCCTTCTCTTCCATAGCATTCTTTCCTTCCCAATTGTCATTTATTTTAATCCATTAGTTCTTAATTTCTACAAGCATTTTTTTTTTGAGGTTATGAATCAATGTGGTATGACACATAGAAATGACAACACTCACCCTTCAATACTCTTGATTTTTAGGAAGCAATGATCTAAAATTAGAATTAAATATCTTTTCATTAGAAGGATTTTCTTCTCAATTTTGGATTATGTTTTAATATGATCTTTCCACAATTGTACTCCAAAGGTGAAATTTTGTTGGTGTTTAGTTTAATTCAAGCCTTTCATTCATTATTTTTCTACTTCAACTGGCTTCAGACATTGGACTAATGCTACTAACGCTGATATACATATCCTACCTTTTCTTTCGAGTTGCTAGTGCTCCTATCTTGCTATTCTCTTTTTGATGATTTAAGAAACTTATTTATTATGTCCTTAGAATAGTACTTGCCATTTTTTATCACAAGCTCTCAAGATGGATAGTTAGAGGCAGCTACCAAAGGCAATTACACTATATAGCAACAATTAGGAGAATTATGTTTATGATTTATTAGAAAACCACCTTTCATACATAACCAAAACAAACATATCTGATCATGAATAAACCAAAACAAACATAACAAACACAAAAAATAAAAAATATGTTGAGATCTAATCCACAATGTTGAAGGAACCCAATACAAAAATGTTCATAATTTATCTTATATTCTCTCTAAATATCATCTTTCATTTTCACTATAATAACACAATTTTTGTCTTTAGCATTGCATGAGAAAATATAGAAATCTACACAGAAATGGAAACATGATCTTTTATATTGATACAATGAAAACAGTTTTACATAAATCTTTGAACTATTATCTTTTATATTGATACAATGAAAACAGTTTTACATAAATCTTTGAACTATTGCTCATTCTAACAATTACCATTACATTCTCCTCACATGTAAGTGGTTTCAAATGACCACAAACTAATAGATAGGTTGTTTTAGATGACAACAAACTAATAGACAGGTGGTTTTAGATTACCAAAAACTCATAGACAGCTCTACAAAGTTGGACTCCAAAAGGGTACTAAGAAAAATATAGAGTTAACAATATATAGAAAGCTAAGCATATTCGAGAGAAAAAAGACAAACATAAAATAATATATTTCAAAACACCCATAAAGTATGTGAGACTTGCAGATTTGATAGGGGATAGGTTGGAGGAGTAGATTGAAAATCCATTCGAATCCTTATCAAGATTTGTTTCAAAGTGAGTCTTAAATGCTGAGATAAACTGTAGATTTGGAAGATACAGAGATGTTTGGTACAATTGGAAAACTGAACAAGTAGTTTGGATTACAATCTCCAACACTCCCCCTTAATCACAACTACAATTACCTTCTTGATTTCTTAGTTTCTTCAATGATGCTTCAGAATTTTGAATCTTCAAATTTTAGAGATCAAACCTAGGAGATCCCATTTTGCTATTGGGATGCTCTACCCATGAGCTTTGGCCAACTTGTTAACCGGTCCATTGTAAGTTCAAGTGTGAAACACTTGTTTTTTCAACACCTCCCATAGAGTCACATTGTTGATGCTCGGGGATCCTAAATTTAATGGTTTTTCCTAATTTCATATATTTCTTCTAGAATGTTGCAACATTCAACCATATTAGCTTTTAATCAATTGATAACTTCATAGTTATATTTTCAAAAATTCAGACACCTTCTATCCTCCTCTGATATTTTAATCTCCATTTTCAACTCCTCTTACTTTCTTGAATAGACTTTTAAGTGTGACCAAAAATAATTTTTTTCATTCTCTCTTAACTTAGACACTTATACAGCTTCCTGTATAGAACTGACTACAAGATAGAAACAACATACTATGACATCCTCTATTCAAATTCTTTTGAGATTATGACTCCCTTTTACCAAAACTAAACTTCATTTTCAAATAGCTTAAAAAAATGTTTCTTACCTTCACCCACGATTTTTTTTTTCAACATCAAATTCTTCATACAACCCTTTAATTTCTCCTTTGTCTCTACAAATTTCTTTTTCAAAAATGAACACCATTTGAAAGATTAACATGACTCTACTTTACCTTCGACGATGACTGCATAGTCAGTTAGGTTTTTGATTTTCTCTATCTTCCTTCTTGCTCTGTAAACAATGCGGTGACCACCCACTTCAATCCTTGGTGTCTAGGCTTTATAGATTGCAGCCACTACTGCATAATGACCTTCCTTTCAAACACTTTATTGGCAGTCTTCAAACCACAACACTCCCTCTCTCTTGGCGACAACATGCATCAACTGCTACAACAGTTTCTTCTCTATCTCTTCGGTTCTTCACGCTTAGTGGCCTCTTTCCAAACTGTGATCTGTTTTCTTTTGATTTCCCTTCTTCGACAACTTCACATGCCTTCACAATTCAACAACCTTTAGCACTAATATAACTAATTTTCCAACAGCTGCGGTTGTATCAGACTTTGACTTTGGCTTCAACAATTGTAACTTCTTTGGCAAATAACTGAGAACTCTTCTGCAACACTTCATGATCCTTCTCAAACAACGATGGTAGACCCTTCTTCTCTGGGCCCTCTCTCTTCTTTTTGTACCTTTTCCTTTGATCATAAAAAGAGACCAACCAACTTCTTCCAACCTTCTTTACATTGATTCAAACAACTTCCAAACTTAAACATGAGGCCTTAAGGTTCCTCAAACCCCTCTAGACTTTAAACTGATCTTCTTTTGATGGCCACGATCCTCTACTCCTAGAGAGCATGACCGATATGGCTCTAATGCCAAATGTTGGAATGCAATGGTAGGAGAAAATATAGAAACCTACACAGAAATGGAAACATGATATTTTTTATTGATCCAATGAAAATAGTTTTACATAAATCTTTGAACTGCTGCTCATTCTAACAATTACCATTACATTCTCCTCACATATAGGTGGTTTCAAATGACGAAAAAACTAATAGACAGGTGGTTTCAGATGACCACAAACTCATAAACAGGTCTATAGAGATGGACTCCAAAAGAGTAGTTAACAAAATGCAAAGTTAGCAATATATAGAAAGCTAAGCATATTCGAGAGACAAAAGACAAAAATAAAATAATATATTTCAAAACACCCATAAAGTGTGTGAGGCCTGCAGATTTGTGTACATTTGATAGGGGACAGGTTGGAGGAGTAGATTGAATATCCATTCACATCCTTATCAAGATTTGTTTCAAAGTGACTCTTAAATGTTGAGATAAACTGCAGATTTGGAAGATCCAGAGATGTCTGGTACAATTGGAAAGCTGGACAAGTAGTTGGGATTACAATCTCCAACATTTAGCAACTCGTGGGGACTAGAGCATACAAATATAAACAAGCATTGCAGATTTGTTTTGTAATCTTTTGGTGTTCAACGAAAATTATTAACTTCAAATGGTGTTCTGACTTCCTTCAATGGGTTAAGAGACATGCTATAACAACCCTGGCCATGGAACCAATGCTTATGCACCAAGTGGCCCACTTCCCCTTAAATCCTCCCACTGCTTTACTAATGCACCTATATGGGCCAATGGGTCTGTGTGGGTACTTGTAGAATCAAACTATTCCTCTGTTTCCAATGGATACAATAGCAGCAGATACCATTAATAGCACCTTGCATGAATGTGATGCCCACGCCGCCTTTACATATACATTGTGGTAAAACATCTATGGAAATTTTATGACAACATTTGGACTTGTAGACCATGAATCAAATGTTTTTCGGTATTATACTTAATGTTGCAAGCAAATACTATAAGATCATATATATACTAAGCATTACGTTAGCCACAAGATGCATCTAATAAAGACCACGTCAAGTTTGGCAACTACTCTATCTGTTCCATTGCCTACTCCAAAATGCATATGCCTTCACAGTCGAACTCTATCATGTCGACCCTGTCCTCTGCTCATTGCCTTCCAAGTGTGACACCTGGGAAAGTTTGAATTTGTTTCACTATAGCTACAGGAGCTTAAGTCAAAACTCCACCAAAGCATATATAATTTATTTCTTTTCCAATGAGCTTAGAATGCAGTTCCCATAGCCCACACAAGGAATAATTTGGTTTCTATTTGAAACTCTGGATAATGTATGATCATATAGCACTTAATGCGGGCATCACACAGTCCCAAGTAAACATATATAGACTTATAAATAGTTGAATATGCAATTCTGGATATTATCATATAATGTCCACTTTATGCAGACATTATGCAATTCAGTATACCATATCTATAAAATCATAAATAGCTGAATATGAAATTCTAGACAACACATGACCATATAATACATTTGTGTAGCAGTATTCATCCCCAGGTAATTAAATATACTATATATATATAATTAATACGCATCTACATCTATGAGTGCAAATGTATTATGCAATAGCACTTGTTTATGTATGTAATGAAATATATGTATAAATATAGTTACATCTATAATGAATACTTATGAATTTTATGTTTAAATATAATAAATTTATATTTCAAATTTCTTTGTCCATACATAGCCAGTCGAATCTAGCTAAAGGAATCTTATACTCAGTCCAAGTGTAGGCAAAGACCTACATTACTATTTATGAATAAATCCTACAAAGTTACATGCATCTCATTTGGAAAATGTAAGGCAGTTAAACTTCGAAGCTCTATTTACTTAGTTATATTGGTTGTAATCCCGATGGGTGCATAAACACTTTTATAAAATATTACCAAAAATTACAAAAGAGTTGGACCATTATAGGAAAAATTTATAGCTACAATATCATAGATTTCATTTTTAATAAAGAATGAGAAGTGTAATTTGATAAATTGATTTGTGGACATATGAAATATATAACAATAATACAAAGTAAGTATAAATTGCCAAATTTTGTATGCAAATTCTATAGATCTTACTATGAGTTCTATGAAAATTCACCTTAACGTCTGAAAGGAAAATTCATCGCATTAAAAGTTTGTGATTCTGTGGCAGTGAATTGGTGATGGTGAATTTTCTTTGAGGCAAATTTTTCATGATGGTGAATTTTCTAGCGGTGAATTTGTCGGATGAGTTCTACACACCATTCTAAATACATATGTTTGTGGGTCTAAGTGTTGTACTTAACCTGAGGAATTGGGCGTTGGGAGGAGGTAACTCTCTTTTTCAAGATTGGATAGTCTGTTACAATTGTTGCAATGACTTTAAAAAAAAAAGTAAATTTAAACATGTCATTGTAAATTCAACACTTTATTTTTACTTTTTAAATACCTACGGTTTCTCTAAGATTATTTAAGTAGTTTAACAATCGTCCCCCTACCATCCCTAAAATTGGCCTATCCCCCATCCTGGAATCTTAAAGAAAGACTGCTTTTATACAAAGCTAGGTCAACTCAAAAGGCTCATCATAACTCTGTAAGTAGAAAGAATGCTTTTATACAAAGCTAGGTCAACTTGAAAGACTCATACATAACTCTATAAGTAGCACAAAAAATGTAAACAAGCATTAAAAACAACAATCTTACAATCCTATTAAGAAACAGACTTGGATAATTTTCTGTAACAAATGTTGCAAAGTTGAAATAGAAAAAACCCCATGTTGCTTATAGTTCTATCAATAACAGTTGAGTGTAAGGAAGGCATGGACTACCCTAACTGGGCTGAATGGAACTACAATATACCCTACCTAATGAACAAACCCAATCTAGTGCACCTGGCATATCATTCCAATATCTTTAACTTGATGAATAAAACATTTTCCATACAAACGGAAATGGAATTAAGGTAAATGATATGAATCTTAGATACCTGAAGAAGTTGCATTACTTTCCTCCCTAACCCCCACATAGCAAATCACTCAAATAATTTCTAATCACTTGTTTGTCTTCTTCTTTCTATCTGTCAAGGCTCTTTAGGTGCCTAACTTAAGTGCATTGTTTTTGTCTTAGGGAATTGTTAAGTTTGTTGAAGAAAGCCTTTCTAGAAGTTGGTGTGATTATCTTCTTTGGTCAATGAAATATATACGAGTATTCCAATAAAAAGTACTGCCATCTAACTCTTCTCTCTATCTCAAAGCTATTCTTTTTCCAGTAAATGTATGTGATGTTTAAATTGTTGGATTATTTAATCCTGAGCAACAACATGCAAATACAATAAATGCCCAGTCAAAAGAGATCCGTTTTGGATCGTTCCCCCCAATTACAATGTCTGACATATGCTAGCCAGTAAATGCCTTCTAGCAGTAAATTTATTCTAGTAGGTGAATTTGAAATTGAGTGCCAGTTTTTGGAAAGGGAAAGTAAGACAAAAGAATAGAATATAATTTTTTTTCATAGAGAAGAGAGACAACATAGTTTTTGTAGTAGTAGAAAAGGAGAATGTTTAGTAGAGCACAAAACTACAGAAAGGGATTGTTCAGGAGAACCTGTAACAATAGAAGACAATGACAGAGAGTAGTGTTCCAGTGCTCCAGAATATCTCCAACACGCAGCAACAGACAAAAAGCTCCAATGCACCAAAATATGCATAATATTTGTATGAAGAATATACAAAGCTTTAGCTCTGAATTTTGTGTAATAATTTTTGAATGTAATCCTTTTGTTAATGAATGAAACAAAAAATATTTTTCCTCCTTGTCTTGTCTCCTTTGCTCTTTGTTGTGTATGTTTTCATCTTTTCCCAGGATAGTTGGGTTTATTTTCGCAACGTATTGGTATCAGAGCCCTGATTTTTATTGTGCATTCAGTTTTTAAAGCCCTAGCTTTGTTCCTAGGTGTGTAGTAACAGAACCTTAGTTTTTGGGTATTTGGGAAAGCCCTAGTTTTCTGGGAAGTAAAGAAAAGCCTTAGATTTTTTTTGGGGGGGTATTTGCATTTCCCTCCATTTAGCAAAATGGTTGGAGGAGATAATAGGAGTTGGAAACAACCACCTGTATTTGATGGTAAAAATTTTGATGTCTGGGAAAAGAAAATGAAAACCATTTTAGTAGAAAATGGGTTCACAGATGTGACTGACCCAAATGCATTTACAACATTGAGCAATGCTCAAAAGAGCCAGTTGAAGGGGAAAAGAAAAAATGATGCTAAATCCCTTATTTTGATTGAGGCTTCCTTGATAGAGACTAGTTTCCCTCGAATAACAGTAGCTAGTTATGCAAAAGAAGCATGGGAAATACTTCAAACCACCTACAAAGGGACTAAGAAAGTTAGTTTAGTGAAATTCCAACTGCAAAGGAGAGAATTTGAGACCATGTAGATGAACGGCAACAAGTCCATTTTAAATTTTCATACAAGGGCCTCCACCTTGATTAATCAGCTGAGGATAAATGGAGAAACCATGGAAGAGTAGAAGATTGTGGAGAATATTCTCAAAATTTTACCCACAAAATTTTACCCGGTGATTATTTCCATAGAAGAGGAAAAGGACAACTCAACATTATCAGTTGATGAGTTAATGGGTTCACTTAATAAAACCCATGAGAAGTGCCTAAATAGGTCTACAAATTCTTCCCAGGAGCAAGCTTTCAAAGCTCAAACCAATGTGAGAGGTAGGGTAAGAGGAAGAAATGAGAGAGGAAGAGGTCAAAGAGGCAGATGTAGAAGCAACTCTAGAAGAGTAGGCTCAAATAGTCAAGAGGAGGCCAGTACCTCCCAATTAGACTTCCAAAACACAAAGAAGAATAGTAGCTCAAATCAGATATCTGATAAGATCAATGTGCAATGTTACTACTGTCACAAGTATGGTCACTATGCAAGTGAATGTAGGAAGAAACAACGTGACCAAGGGAGTCAAAATGCAAATGTGGAAAATGTTCTACAAGGCTGAAAATGAAGAATAGTCACAAGTGTTTATTGCATGCAATCTTGCAGAATAGGATAGCACTAAAGTTTGGTATTTGGATAGTGGTTGTAGCAACCACATGAGTGGTAACATAAATTTATTTGCCTCCATAGACAACAACATTAAGTCTAAAATTAAAATGGGGAACAATCAAAAGGTTCCAGTCATGGGCAAGGGAATAGTGTGCCTACAAACCAAGCATGGTGAAGAAAGACAGCTTCATGATTCCTTTTATGCCCTAGGCATGAAAAAAAATCTCTTCAGCATAGGAAAGATGGTACAAAATGGTTATAGAGTACTAATGGAGAAAGGGGAATGCATCATCTATGACAAGGATAGAAGCAAGAGAGTTATGGCAGCAGTTCAAATGATAAAGTACTGGATGTTTCCCCTCAAAATACAAATATCAGCACAATCAACAAGCTTACAGTAGTCATCCAAGACACATCCAAGCTTTGGAATTTGAGGTATGGGCATCCAAGTTATTCTAGTTTGAATATTTTAGCTAAAAAATATATGGTTAGGGGCCTACAAACAATTGTAGAGCCCGATGGAAAGTGTGAAGCATGCATCCTAGGTAAACGACATAGGTAGCCCTCTCAATCAAGGAATTCTAGGTGAGCTAGAGCACCATTAGAGTTGGTGCATTTAGATTTGTGTGGTCCCATGAAGACCCCAACCTTAGGTGTAAATTTTTATTTCATCACACTCATAAATGACAATCTGGGTGTATTTTTGAAGAAAAAATTAGATGCATTTGAGAAGTTCAAGGATTTTAAGGCCTTGGCTGAAAAGCAAAGCGGCCACTATATCAAAGTCCTCAGAACAAAAAGAGGGGGAGCATATATCTCTCAAGATTTTATGAAATTTTGTAAGTCTCAAGGTATTTAGAGACAAATCACAGCCCGATATACTCCAAAACAAAATGGAGTGGCTGAAAGAAAAAAAAAACCATCACGGCGATGGCAACAAGCACACTGAAGGAAAAAGGTTTTTCTAATGAATATTAGGGTGATGTTGTAGCAAAAACAATTTACATTTTGAATAGGTGCCCCACAAAGGCCGCTCTTGATAAGATCCCACAAGAAGCGTGGATGAAATACAAATGGAGTGTTGAGCATTTGAGAATATTTGGATGTGTGGCATATGCACTCAAGCCAAAAGAGAAAAGGAAGAAATTTGATGACAAAGGTGAAAAATGCAATTTCATAAGCTATAGTGAAGAATTCAAAGCCTACAAATTGTACAATCCCATCACCAAGAAAGTGGTGATCAACAAGGATGTTGAATTCATTTAAAATGAGTCATGGGATGGAATGGTGGATAGTAACATGAGTATTTTAGTCTCAATAACCTTTGACGATAAAGAAGCCACATAAGGAAGATGCACCAAAAATCTACAGTAAGGTAACAGTTTAGAAAAAAAACAACTTCAAAACTTCTCAGCAGAGAAGTTGCTCCAGAAATCCCCAACAGGGAAGATGATCTAGAAACTTTCAGCAGGGAAGTTGTTTCGGAAACCTACAATAGTAGTCTTCTTCATCAGTCCAACAGTCAAGCAACTTTGGAAATTTTGACCCTACGCTTGCATGATTGATACCACAGAGGACAAGAAGTGTGAGGGAGATTTATGACAACAAAAGGTATGATGACTTTGATGAGAATTCAGATTTTGCTATGTCTTCTTATAGTGATCCAATGTATTTTGAAGAAGATGTGAAGGAAGAAAAATGGTGTAAGGACATGGATGAAGAGCTGGAAGCTATAGTGAGAAACAAAATATGGGAGCTCACTGATTTACCCAAAGGAAAATCAGTCATTGGTGTTAAGTGGGTCTATAAGACCAAATGTACTCCTAATGGTAAGGTTGAAAGGCATAAAGCAAGGCTAGTTGTTAAAGGATACAAACAATAGCCTAGAAGAGAAGTTACGATGAGACATATGCACTAGTTGCAAGGTTGAAAATAGTGTGGGTAGTCCTAGCAATTGCAGCCCAACACAAATGGAAAGTATTTCAAATGGACGTGAAATCATCCTTCTTGAATGGAGTGCTGAAATAAGAGGTGTATGTGGAGCAGCCACCTAGATACGAAGTCCTAGGGGCAAAATACAAGGTCTACAAGCTCCAAAAATCTCTTTATGGGCTGAAGGAAGCACCTCAGGCATGGTAAAATAGAATTGATTCATACCTTCTAAGCAATGGCTTTAGCAAAAGTGGTAGTAATCCCACACTCTAGATCAAGGAAGCTAATGGTGAGATTCTTATTATTGTTTTGTATGTAGATGATTTAATTTTCACAAGGAATAGTAATCTTTTCATTGTTGATTTCAAAGAGGCAATGAAAAATGAGTTTGAAATGACAGACCTAAGTTAGCTAAAATATTTCCTAGGCATAGAGGTCCAACAAATAGATTATGGCATTTTTCTTTCACAAACAAACCATGTTGAACAAATTTTGAAGAGATTTAGAATGTTAGACAGAAAACCAGCCCCAACCCCAATAGCTACAGCTTTGAAATTAAGCAAAGAGGACAACAAACAACAACATTAATGTTAACCTAACCCTCTACAAGAACATTGTTCGAAGCCTCATGTATTTGATAGCTACAAGACCTAATTTGATGTACGTGGTAAGCTTGATTTCTAGTTTCATGGAGCAACCTAAGGACACACACTAGCAAGTAGGAAAAATAATTCTAAGGTATGTCAATCGCACGAAAGGCTATGGCATCATGTATACTACCTCCAATGAGTTTCAACTAGTTGGGTACACAAATAGTGATTGGGTAGGAAATGTAGATGACAAGAAGAGTACATCGGGATAATTTTTCCACATGGTTTTAGGAAAAATATCATGGGAATCAAAGAAGCAACCCATAGTTTCACTCTCCATAGCCAAAGCAGAGTACATAGCAGCAAATGCAGCAGCATGTTAGGCTATTTGGCTTAGAAGAATCCTTGCAGATTTGAATGAGCAGCAAGAAGATGGTACAACCATATTTTGTGACAATGTGTCTTCTATTGCATTAACTAAGAATCTCTTCTTTCATGGACAAAGTAAACATATTGAGATTCGCTACCATTTCATAAGGGAGCTAGTGGAGCATGGAGAGATTGAACTTCAGTACTACAGATCTGAGTAGCAACTTGATGATATTTTCACAAAGGCATTGTCAAAAGAATTCTTTGAATACCTAAGAGATAGGCTTGCTATGAAGGAATGCTCCAGAAATTTACTTCTAGAAAACTTAGAAAATTGCTAATGCTCCAGAAATTTAGTTTTGGAAACTCAAAAAGGTGCCAGAAATTAGAATAGGTGCAAACAGGTATGCTCTGAAACTTTGTGCCAGTGCTCCAGAATCTTTGCTCTAGTGCTTTGGAAACTTCACAGAGTGATGAAAAATAGGGAGAGTTGCTTCGAAAATGTTGCTTTAGAAACTTTGCTCTAGATATTTTAAATGATGATGAAAAGTGAAATGGCTTAGGATTAAGGGGGAGTGTTGGATTATTTAATCCTGAGCAACAATGGGAAAATGCAATAAATTCCCAGTCAGAAGAGATCCATTTTGGATTGTTCCCCCCGATTGTAGTGTCTGACATATGCTAGCTAGTAAATGCCTTTTGGTGACAAAATTATTCTGGTAGGTGAATTTGAAATTGAGCGCTAGTTTTTGGAAAAGGCAAGTAAGAAAAAAGAATAAAATATAATGTTTTTCTATAGAGAAGATAGACAACACAGTTAGTTTTTGTAGCAACAAACAAGGAAGAATGTTCAACAGAACACAAAACTACAGAAAGGGAATGTTCAGGAGAATGTATAGCAGCAGAAGATGGTGACAAAGAGCAATGCTCCAGTGCTTCAAAATATCTCCATCATGCAGCAGCACACAGAAAGCTCCAGTGTGCCAGAATATGCATAGGTTTTGTATGAAGAATATATAGAGCTTTAGCTCTAATTTTTGTGTGAGAATTTTTAAATGTAATCCTTTTGTGAATAATGGAATAGAAAATATTCTACCTCCTTGTCTTGTTGTCTCCTTTGCTCTTTGTTGTGTATGTTTTCCCACTGTAGTTGGGTTTATTTTCCCAACATAAATAACAGTTAAATTCCATTTCTTTCTCTCATGGATGGTAAGATTTGTGACGGTTTGGTTCTATGAGTGTAAATCTTTGAGTGCTATGGATTAGTTATTTCATGAAATGGTTAGCCATGCAGGTATAATAGTGTATTCTTAAGAATAAATTATGATTTTCCTACATATAAATTTTAGAAATTCTAGAGTACGGAATTAGCAAAAGCATGATAAATCCTGATTGATTTTTTTGTTCTTACATTATTCTAACTTAGATGAGTAAATCAACAAGAAGATTATTTACATTACACTTTTTCTTCCCATTTCTTAATGATTTAGGGTTGATTGCAATTTAGTGAGCTGCTAATAACATGACATATCATGTGTTTTCTTCTTTCTAGATCTCTGAAATTGCAAAGTGATTCCTTTAAGAAAGGCCATGAGCTGTGATTTCTACATTAAAACTCCACTAAATGCCATTTTCCTTATAAATATGAATTTGGTGTATTCACATCAATTCATTAGACATATTTGTACCTAATGCAGGTTTTTCCATTGATTGATTTCTAAAAAACAAATTTAACAACCAATTCTTGTTCTCCAGACAATAAAGTTCACCTAATTTACATGTCACAAGTTTGCAGTTAGAAATTGTTTTGACTACATGTTATTTATATGTAATATACTATTATTTATGAATTTTATGTTTAAATTTAATACATTGATAATATATAAATAGTAGTTTCCTTGTCTGTACCTAGCATGTCAGTAGATCAAACAAACCAGAAGGCTTCCTCAATTTTCCTACATTCCTACTTATAAGTTTGAAGTGCTCTAAAATTATGTGGTTAATGAGTAGTATTTATAAGTTATAACAAATCATAATGGTAAAAACTGAAAGTATTTGCTACTATTGCATTTTATGAAATGATTGTGAAATATATGTTGGTCTAATAAAGCATTTCAATTTTGATACTATTACTCGATATTTGACATATTTTTCTTAGATACACATGACTTGTCATGTACATTTGAGTTGGTATATTAATAGAGAACTTGAACCCTTGAAAGAGAGGTCATTTTCAAATCTGGAGGGGGTAAGGTATTTACACCCTGTATAGATTTTTTATCTTGCCTCTTGACCAAAATTACTTTGAACTTAAAACAATTATTTAAATTATATTTAATATTATATTATATTTAGTAATTATTTTACTAATAATATATTATCATTAATATTAAATATATAATATATATAATATATTGTTATTAATTAATAATTATTCCTTATAGGATCATACTTAATACATTTATTATTATATAATATTAATGTCAACTATATTATATGATTAAGTGTATTAATAAATTATCATTAATATGCAATATAGTATTTAATATTATATGTTATCCTTTAATATTAATGTTAAATACATTATGTGATTAAATTTATTATATATTTAATCAATCAATATGCCACCACATACCAATATTAAATGGGGACAACTAGATAAATGGCTATGTGTTTCTTGTATTTCCATGACATGGTAACATAGATCTTAGAGTGCTCTAATTTTTTTGGAGATCATCTAAATTTTAATAAATTTAAAGTGATCTATGACTTTTCCTACCTATAGACAAGGGATGTTAAAATCTTCAATCAACACTAACATCACAATTTTTCTAGAGAGTTAGCACACCATACACACTCAAGACTTATAAAAAAAAATTTAGTCCTAGTTTACAACCTACTTGTATAAATATGTATTTTATACATTATACAAAATAAAATAAGCATAGAAAATTATCATATTAATTAACTATATATTTTCCTTATTCAATATAAATGCGGCATATCTACTAGAATATGTATAGTTATACATTTGAATGTACTTTGATTTGCATATGTTTCCTTTAAATAATTATTTATCCAGTTGCTTCACTAGCTAATCTACAAGATCATATTTAGTTCAACTTTAGAATCAAATTTTATTTGATTTATATAATTAAAATTAATCTAATGTGATACTTAGATTATAGATGGAGGAATATACTACTAAAAATGATATGAATTAATTCAACAATATGGTAAATAAAAGGTCCTTGTCTAGAATAATTTCTTGGAATTGACACATTAGATGTGCTTCACTCTAGTTTAGTTTGCACCTATGAAATTGATATCTAAACTTACAAAATTGATACGAAATAAAAAAATAAACTTGGACCCATAGAAGTGAATTTAAAAATAATTGATAACTACAATAAATGTGTCACGTGTGATTGTACCTATGTCAAAAGTGGGGTGATGTCAAGAGACACCATTTAGGAACTTCTTTAGCAAAGAGTTATTCTCCATTAGTCAATCTTGTAGGTAAATTGAGTTAGAGATGGTGAACTACGGTCAATGATAATAAATAAGCATGTAGTATGTCTAGGATGATTATTTATGTAGATGATAAAATTAGTATACTCTATGATTCTATCATGTGAATTCTCTTTGATGATTCACCTATTATGTGCAAATACATTAGGGCATGTCACTAAATACAAAAATATATTACAAATCAACATAAATGTATGCTAAGCTAGCTCACATTACATGTAGTAGGTAGAAATCAAAGGTCAAAATTTTATTTTTAATTTAAAATTTCATATCTTAGATTCATGATTATAGAAATGACTTGGGTCAACTATGCACTTATTGATTAAATACATGGTGGTGAATGGAAGTTCTAAAGATTATTAACACTTTATAGGAATAAGTTATGAAGGGGGAAAATATGAAATGATATCATTAGATAAATTTCATGTTAGAATATATCATTGTATAATATTTATAACATATAAAGGATACTCTAACTAGAGTGGGCCTAAAACATAAGGAAACAAGGCATTACATTATGATTTTCACTATTGTACACACATACTAATAGAATATAAAATATTTATTAATAAATAAGATAAAAATATAAATAAGCTTTTATTTAAATCATGTTTAATATTTTTGTAAATGATAAAATTAATTTTAAATAAAATAAGAAACCATCAATTTATATAATAATTATTTCATAATTATTTTGATTAGATTAAACATGGAAGAGCCAGTACCCGTTACAAAAATAGCCATCAAGGCAGAAGAGAGGTGGTTCACAAAAAGTGAGAACACAAAAAGGAAGACTCATGAGAAGTGATGCAAGAAAGGACCACTAACAACCCAAGCTTTTGACTGAAGCATGGGACTGGTTACAGGCCAGCTGTAGAGAAATGAAACTACAGCAACAAAGGACCACCCAGAACACACCTGAGATGGAAAAAACCCAAAATAGGGCCATTAAGTTGGTTTAAAACCAAACTTCAACAAATCCTTCATACGAGAGGAAATGCGTGGAAACCCACAATTGGAGTTCTATCTGAAGGGATACAAATCTCAGCATCAAGGTTGCACTTATCCAAAACACCTTCATTAGAAAAGGGACCATGCTTGAGATCCATCTTCTTCCCCTCAACAAAAGAGGAGCCTTCAAACAAGGACTACACATTGGAATGCATCTTATCATGAACAACATGGCACAACAAGGAGAAGGGTCCATCATTGTGGAGGTGGTACTATTGCAAAAAATCATAATGCAGAGTCTAATTCTAAACTCCAAGCCTAGAGCTCTGATTGACAAGATTGGGCAACTTCTTACCAATGGGTATGTGTAGGATCATGATGGGCCAAAAAGTGGTGATATGATGAATATGTGTAGGGTATGTGGCTGAAAACTTTTTTTTACCCAAAATTGATGAAACGAAAGGGGTTTTTAAAGGAGATTCTCAACTTTCCACTAATATAAATAATGATTTACTTTGAATTTAATAAATAATTATTATTCATTTTCTATTTGAATTACACTAAATTCCTAATTAATAGGTTGATTGAAAAACATCTATAGCTTTCAAACGGTATCAATTTTTTTTGAATCTAAAACATGTGTCACATTCTATGCATTCACATACTATAGGATTAAAAAAAATGAATTTCATGAAGTTTTGACCAAGTTAAGGTGGTTAGACATATGAGTTTTTTTATATTTTTAAAATTTGTAATAAAAAATTCAAATTAATTATTTACTTTTAAAAATTACAAAAATATGCATCACATGGGGACTTGAGTCCTCTACTTATATCTAAAATCTTATAAAAAATAGTATCATTCTATTGTGGTTAGGGTGGTCGGACACCTCCTTATTTTTCCCTGAAATTTAAGTACTACTACATTGAAATTTCAAATTTTCACCAATTTTTTTTTTTTAATAAACCTAGTATTCTAGAAACTACATTCAATTTGCTACATATTCTATTCTTACATATTTTTGAAATAATATAGATAACTTATTCATTTTTTTACGTCAAGTTTCCTAACTCTAATTTTTCTAAATTTTTTGCCACTTAAGGGCCTACTTTTTCCATGATAATCCTGCACATACCCCAATCTCAACACAAACCGTAAATCTGGCATAGAAAAACTTATTCTATTTCTTGTAGTATTATCAATGGTGATCAATTGACCAAAAGAATCAGTAATACCGTAAAAACTATATTCATCCAAAAATTCTAAAGGGAACTGAGGGAGACAAACCTAAATATGGGAAAAAATTATCTTAAAAGCATTGAAACCAACCACCTAGCATTGAAGTAAAAGGAAAGCCTTATAAAAATACTAAGGGCCACCCAGAAGAACTTGAGAGAAATTTTCACTAGTATTGAAAGAGAATAGAAGGAAAATTTTGACAAAGCCTTCACACTCTACAAATAAGAATCAAACTAACAATCAAAAGCACAACTATGCATAATTTCAATATTGGGTCTTCTCCCAATAAATCTACCAATAAGATCACATTGCAGATTGGTAGTGGCTTGGTCTAGCTACACATCAGAAATAAAAATGACAAGGGAAGAAACTACCAACCCATAAGCAGGTTGATCAGGATCAAAAGAAAGATCAAGTGAAAAGGGAGCCACCCCCTAGGAGAGGAGACCATAGGAGGAGACACGACAATAGAGAAACTAATAGCAACAGAGGAATAAACTTTCAGAGGAGGAAAAATAAAACCCCTTTTCAAAGAGCTCCTAAAGTTGTTCTATTGACTTATAACAGGTAAAGAAGGATTGATATCATGAACAACATGTTAAGCCTCTAATCACATGTTCAAGATTGAATCCTTAGCCACATCAAGTAACAGAGAACCCTCCATAGGGGGTACAAGTTTATGGAAGGCCTCAAGAAGGATATCCAGGAGATATTCATTATCCTCATCCTCAAAAATTCTAAGATCCCAATCCTCAAAGTCATCAATGCAAGGAAAAGGAGCAAAGCCAGAATAGGGGAGATCTAATCCAAGAAAAGTACCTCGAAGCTCAGTTGCCAGGAAAGATTCCATGCCTGCATCATCATCATCACCAACCCTAGTGCTCACTCCATCACCACAATCATCCCCTGCACAACTACATCTACAACTTCTGCCTATTTTTAGGGTTTGCAAATAATTTATCGATACCCTCATCATTTCCCCCATCACTTCTCTCGCCGCTACTCTCATCTTTATCTTCCTAATTATTATTTTATAATTGTTTTTATCTATAGATTTTTAGTTTTATAAATAACAATCAATTAGTTTAAATTTTATTATAATTTTATAAAATAATATAGCATTCTATAAATTAAATATAAATTTTAAGTTGTAATTTAAAATAAATGTAATACTATACTGATATACATTGTTTTGTAGCTTAAATATATTTATTTATTTTATATATCATTTTTTTAATGAGTATATCCTCTTTAAATGTACATAATAAAAAGGAGGGTGGTAAAAAGGCACATGTATTGGTCCAACTAAAATAAATAAAAGGGCCTAGCTCTGAAATATAATAAAAATAATAATATGGCCTAGAATAGAAACATAATTAAGTAGTCATGGCTATGCCAGGGAGAAGAGGATCTTTATCATTAGGTTTCCCCCAAACATCAATGGGGAGTAGAATCATCAATTGAATCTCATCCACTGAGAGTAGCATCTTCTATATTATCTTTAGGAGGTAGCTAATTATGAATTACAAAGATGGCAAGTAATATATACATCGGGGAATTTATTAGTGTACAACAAGCCAAAATCTTTTCAAGGATATGACCAATGCAAAAGTTGAGGCCATCCTCCATGTACAAGAAATTCCCTAGGATTCAAAGGCATGAGACCACAGGTATAATACATATGATCTTTACAACTATCATATTGGGAAGAATGGCTACATCTATATTGATGCCCATCATGGGATGTGGAGTTGGTAGGAACCTATGCAAAAATTCAAGGGGCATTATTCCAATGGTCCGAAAAATATTGGAGATGTCCAACTCCAAGTGTAACGTGATAGGTCGAATATATGCTTAGAAATCAAGCAAAGAAATGAAAGAAAATAACTCTAAAACAACCTACACCTCAAGATTAGCCTAAGTTGGAATCAACACAAAGTAAGAACAACAAAATGAAACCTTTTACCTTGTGTCGAATCGATCCTTTGGTTGGCCCTTTGATCTTCGGTGTTGTGTGCTCCTTGGATGGCAAGATATGCAAGCTAGATGATGATGTGAGGATGGATGAAAATGGATGAAAGCATGAAAATGGCTAAGTATGAATTCTAGAGAAATTTTGCAAGAGTTTGGCTACAATGCATGATCTCCCCAAAATGAGAGAAAAGAGGGGGTATTTATAGAGATTTTGGAAATCTCTAGGGAAATGGATGGTCAAGATTGAGCCACCAAGATCAAGATGTAGGGCTAAGGTGAGTTGAGAACTCACAAGCCCTCACATCTTGACATGTGGCAAGTGATATGGCCTAAAAGGTGAAGTGTACATGAGGTGGAAGGATAGTACATGACATGGAGAGGGTACATGTACCTTGGGATTGGGACAAGATCTCCTCATAAAGGAGGTACTTGTCCCCATGTGGGTGAGAGGACAAGTGGGGAATTAAAAATTCCTCAAATATTCTCATGGGGATGAGAGAAGGAATTTAAAATTCCTTAAATGCATTGGGGGATTAAATGTGAATTAAAAATTCACATAGGGAAAGGAGATGCCTTGTCCAAAAGGAGAAAGCATTTAATGAAGTTGACTAAGGACACTTTCCATAAATGATATGGGAATTAGAGATGACCTAATATGTGATTAAGGTTGTGCAAGTACTTGATTAGGCTAATTAAGGACTCATTAGAGGCAAGTGGGAAATTATGGAGGATGGGACCCTAATGATGATTAGGGGTGTGCACATCTTAATCATAAATTAACTATGACTAAGAAAGAGGGTTAGATTGCTAAGAGGGATTAAAGGTCAACTTGCAAAAGTTGGAGGATGTGACACATGAGAGAGAAAATAGGGATTTTTAAAAGTAAATTTAAAATTCCAAAGGATAATGTGACTAAATTAAATAAAGTGATGCATTTATTTAATTTAGAGAGGAAATAGGGGAAAAGTATTTATTAAATTAGATACCTTGGGGAACCTTATGCAAGAAACATAATATCAATTAAATGAATGATTTAATTAATACCGGCAAAGAGGACGATTTTAAAAGAGCAAAGGGATGATTAAGAAGATGACTTTGACCATATGGAAGTGGTCAAATTTGGATGTCTACATTTTTCCCCTCTTCGAGACACTATTAGAATAATAGGGTTTCGAAGAAAAATAAAACATAGACGATTGTATGGAAGAAGTGACCGGAAAAGAGATGCCCCAGCATGGGAGAGATTATGAGCTACCCGAACAGGGGAGAATTAAAGGGGATGCCCTAGTCTCGCGAGGGAAGGCCTATGACAGAAGATTGGGAGAGGATGGTAGGGTATGCCCCCTCGAGAAGGGGATGGGGGTGGAGAAAGGGGGCCCCGGGCAACTTCTCGAAAGGAGGAAGTGGTATATGTCGTTGGAAAGGATTCGAAAAATTGAGAAGATTGGCATTTGAATGGAGGAAAACGGGTCTAAGTGTGGAAATGCGGCCGAGGAAGACAGGAATTAGTTGAGGCCCAAAAATGTTAAATAAAAGAAAGAAAATCCTTTTATTTGAAAAAGTAAAAAAAAGGGGGGGAAAAGCTATAAAAGGGAGTGTGGGGGTCATTTCTCCTCATTTGGATAGTTGTCAAGTGAGGAGAAGAGGAAGAGGAGGAGAGAGCAAGACAAAGAGGAGACACGATGCCAGAATATGATTCAGACATTATTCACCGGGGGGACGAGAGACGGTGATTTTGTGAGGAGTGTGTGGTGCCATGTCAAGTGAGTTTGAAACCCCAGCTAGTGATTTCATGCAATTTTGTCAATTATTTTCAAAAACAAAAAAATGGGTTTTGGGGTGGGGGTAGGGATGAAAAATGGGTAGGGG
>VDFB02144038.1:0-20950 GCA_007258455.2 Sequoia sempervirens
AATACAGGCATCGAGATATTATTAATGGAGAAAAACCACAATCTAATGGTGTTGAAGTACAAATTAGTAAGTAAATTCATGATCAATGTGGTTATTTTTCTTGCAATCATTAATTTACTCTAATTTATTTGTCAAATTAATAGCATGACATTTAGAGTTTGAAATAAACATGTTGACATGTAATAGGTGTAGATGAAAGTTCTATACTTGACAAGTTCATTTTGTACCACATGGACTTTATGAACAAATGGATTGATTTGTATGATAAAAAGAGAGAAGTGTTAGAAGCAAGGAGACAGTTTAAGAGATTGAACCCAAGGAATACTCCACTTCCCACTAATCTGCTTAGGGAATGGGGCAAAGATTGCACACTAGAATGGGTTACTGAACAAATTCAAAATCAAATAGAAGATGTAGGTACAGATTCAAACATAACAAAAGATGAAATCAACATGTCTAGAGGATGTGAAAGAAAGGTACAGTTGGAATTTTACAAAATGTTGTTTCCTTACAGTTTTCACACTATTAACTATTTCAATATTCGTCGTTATATTTGTTTTCACTAAAATAAATGGCCTTTCACAGGTGAGGAAATATCCAGCAATGTGGGCATATGGTCAACATTATCGTGTAGAAAGTGTAGATGTAAAGAGGCGATCCTTCGATTGTGGCATCATGGCTGACTTCAAGCAATCCAGTCGATCAAACTCAAAAGATAAGAATATAATTGAAGGGAATCTACAATATGTTGGGAAAATACAAGAAATTATTGAGTTAGATTACCGCTCTTTTAAATGTTGTATTTTTTAAGTGTAGATGTATGGGAAGCATTGAGGACATGAGACACTGATACCCATAGTGGATTGTTTTCTATAGATCCTCATGCCTTCCCTCTGGGAGGATAAGGAGCCTTATTTTCTACCAGTCATTGTGGCCGAGGTATTTCTTTAAATCAAACAGAAGAGGTAGTGATCCATTAATCTAATAATTTCATAGCTTGTGCGAATATATACATGTGTTTTATTAATCAATAAAATTATTATAACATATGTCTAATATATGTATGTCATTCATGTGTAGGTATTTTTCTATGAAGATATTTTGGACCCAAAATGGATATTTTCATACATTATGATCCAAGATTAAGGCATGTATTTGACGATGCATTAGTGGATATTGAGCAAAACAATGATGGCCAACAAAATGAGAGAGGGATTAGAGAACATCGAAGAAATTGACATCCATGATAATGTTGAAGATGGTTATGTTCATACAAGACAAAATCGAGTTGGATGATGTGTGCCTTATGGAAGGTATATAATATGGATAGGTATATGCAATATTGACCCCAAATACATTTGGTAACAATATAGATGGTCTACAGTTAAATTTCAATAATGATTAAGATGATGCAAGTCAAGATGAGGATGATGATAATATGAAATACTTGAAATAACATATGAACATTGACAATGATACATTGGATGACATTGTAGCAAACAATAATGTTAATGACCAAGACTTCTAAATTTTCAGAATTATTTTCAATCCATGTATTAAAATGGATGATTCTTATGGCTTAAACTTTAAAATGCTTCAATAATATTAATTCAAGTGTTAAACTATAGAACCACCACTCTCCATTTGATGAATTGTATAACTTGTTTATTAAGAAATATTTTATGCTCTGAGTTTAGCTTGATATAGCACATCTCAATTTCTTTAAAATAGAAGTGATATCTAATGGTCTCTTCATGCATTCAACAATAAGCCAGGCTAGCATACCTATATTTGACAAATCTATGTAAAATAAGCCGAGAGATATCCTTCTTGAAACCCTATTGTATTTATATGGTGGAAATTTAATTTAATTTAACTTTAAACTTCATAAAAAAATTTGAAAAATAAATCAAAATGAATATTGTATTGGCAGGGCTTACATTTTTTTGAGGTGCCTATTTTAAATTTCATGATCAAACTTCATAATGAATTTTTCCTATTTTACATGTAGCAGACAATAATGTTAATGACCAAGACTTCTAAATTTTCAGAATTATTTGCAATCCATGTTTAAAAAAGGATGATTCTTATGGCCTAAACTTTGAAATGCTTCAGTAATATTAATTCAAGTGTTAAACTATAGAACCACCACTCTCCATTTTGATGGTATATAACTTGTTTATTAGAAATATTTTATTAACTATAGATTTAGCTTGATATGTATCTCCCAATTTCTTTAAAATAAGTGCTATAATGGTATCTTCATGTACATTCAAAAATATTGAACTAGCATACCTATATTTAGAAAAATCTATGTATAATAAGCCAAGAGATATCCTTCCCAAGACCCTATTGTATTTATATGGTGGAAATTTAATTTAATTTAACTTTAAACTTCATAAAAAAATTGAAAAATAAATCAAAATGAATATTGTATTAGCAAGACTTACGTTTTTTTCGAGGTTCCTATTTTAAATTTCATGATCAAACTTCATAATGAATTTTGCCTATTTTACATGTAGCAGACAATAATGTTAATGACCAAGACTTCTAAATTTTCAGAATTATTTGCAATCCATGTTTAAAAAAGGATGATTCTTATGGCCTAAACTTTGAAATGCTTCAGTAATATTAATTCAAGTGTTAAACTATAGAACCACCACTCTCCATTTTGATGGTATATAACTTTTTTATTAGAAATATTTTATTAACTATAGATTTAGCTTGATATGTATCTCCCAATTTCTTTAAAATAAGTGTTATAATGGTCTCTTCATGTACATTCAACAATATTGAATTAGCCAAATAGAGTCTAATGAGACTCTTATCTTTTTTTTCCATTTTTTCTGCCTTATTATGACATTCCAATAGGTTTTCATCTAGCTACTATAAAATTAAATCTCAAGCATCATATAAATATAAGTAGTGATTACAAAACCATGATCTAAAACCAACAAAAAAAGTGGCACCCAAAAACCTAGTTAGAAAATAAACACCTAAAGCCCAAGATGGCAATAACATTGTAAATACTACTTATCAGTATCCTAGCCCCTGATTTTCATGAGTTAATAATCTCATCTAAGCATTTACATTAATTCATTGAATCAATAAGTAGGAATGAAATCAAACATCCATTGATGAACAATAGAGACAAGTAAAAGAAATCCTGGATTACTTTTATTCATAACTCATAAAACGAGCACAAGGATAGACAATAGCTATGAAATTGGTATTTCTTTGTATATATATTACTATACTGTTATCCAAATTATATACATAACAATGAGCTCTAAAACTTAATACCAAAAACTCTAAAACATGCTTAGTATTCTCCTTACAATTCTTAGTGTTAATTGCAAAACAACAAACCCCTACTTTCTGGCCCTGAATTCCTTCTTATAGAAACGAAGGAGCAAAATAAACCTTAGGATAGAAAGTACACATGTCAAAACCCTATTGGACTACTACATCAAAGATTCTCTCATTCAGTTACAATGTATTCCCAAGAGGTGGGAGACATGTGAGAAAATGAAAATAGTCTTCATTCACTGTTAGAGATCTGGTCCAATTTTCAAAATGGGTACAACCGAATAGTTACCTCAAAACTTGTGCCCATGCACACAAAATGAAAGGAAGATAAAACATGAAGAAAACAAAAAAAAGGAAAAGACAAGAGTAAAAACCACATTTGTAGCCTTGTCATCAATTCAACTTTGAATAAGATGCACTATATTTCTCCATACTTTATCAAAAGCCTAATTTGTACTAAATCTAGGCTATGTAGTGCATTCCCATCTATCTGTTATTCATCATGGTTGTAGACTTCAAAATTTCAAATCACTGGCCCACCACTCTTAATGCTAGACCTCCCACTCCTTCCAAGTACCTACCTTTCCATGCTAGGAATTCTTCTTCAGTAGGCCAGTCAAAGTTCATTACTTCATCAACCCTTTGTCTATAAGGTGCATGCTTGGTGACAATCTGATTAGCTTCTTTATCAAATTCTAGTAGGACAGTCTCAACATGAACTAACATATCTGTATTTACCTTTAATGTCTCCATATCAAACTTCTGACAAATTTTCATAGCTTGATATGAAATAACCTTATTTGCTTTGTTTTTCCACTCCTGTAGAGTCTTAATGCTACCATCATCCCTTAAAATGGATGGAATAAGGCCATGATGAGATTCATGGAAGGATTTTACCAACTCATTTATCTTGTTCTCCAATGGCTCAATATTTCCTTTGTATCCCTCAATCTTATTTACAAGAATCAAAGTAGGCTTGAATTTTCCAGGTGGGTTGGGGTCCTGCTTAACCCCAATTCCTATCAATATCAATTCTTGCTTCCTAGGGATCCAGACTTCCATGAGTGGAATAGCTCTTTCTTTTTCAATGTCAGACATTCTGATAGTATCAACCATGGATGAATAATTGTAGTGAATACTATTTAATCTGCTATTCAATCTTTTGTTTAGATGTTCTAGCACTACTATGGCAATCGTCATATTGCTCTTAAAAGCATCTTCATCATGACTATTACATTTTTCTTTGTATTCATTTAATTGCCTAAGAAATTCTTCCCTATTGATATCCCCTTTCGCTTGTGGCCCTTTTGATGTATTGGGTTCTACTATTGAAATGGGCAGACTTCCCATATTATATGACACAATTGCCCATGAAGAATTTACATCATCAGTAAACTCTAGGGATACATCCTCTTGTGCAATGGTGGGAGAGTTAACATCATTCTGCTTGGGATTTCCAGGTTGTAACCTTTGCAACACATCCTCCAATAATGCTACCTTTGTCTATAATTGCATATTATCTCTCTCAAGATATCCATACTTAACCAACAAGTTATTCAATTTTGTTTTGAGTTTATCTTTTTCAGCAATCACAGACTCCACAGTGGCCCTTGTGAACTATGAAACATGAACTGACATATTTGTAGCTTCTAAGGCCAATGTTTCTAATATTTTTTATTATTATTAGGCCTCCACTATAGTTAGGTGTAGGCTCAACAATGTCTAGCTTTCTTGTGCTTGGGGCTAAAGACCATATAGTGAAGGCTTCCCATTCCTCATTGAAAGAAAAACCATGTAGTGCAAGTGTAGCTTCTTCTTATGTATCATAGAAAGGTATGTCACATTTCTTTATTGTGTCGAAAGCCATGGATGAAGCTAGATCCCATTCTGGTAGCAACAAGATGCCACTATTTCTCACCAATTCCCAACCCTCCTTTGCAGCCATGTTTTGGAATTTGGATCTCATTTCATTAACACCTTTTTTTCTAAATGATAGCATTAGGCAGTTTTGGATGAAGGCTCCTTTCTATAGCTAGACTTTTTGCATACTCATCTCTTTTAACCCTATATGAAAATTCCACAAAAGCTTGAGTCTTTACAAATGAGTCATCATCCAAGAATTTGGCACATGCCTCAACCCGCATATCATCACTTCCATTGATCCCTCTAAGATCAACATTACTCAATCTTTTTCCCAATTGATTTGTTTCCCTTACTACAGATGCAGTGGGTACTCCTTCCTATATTTCTTGTTCTGACACCCAAATGTCATCATCGAAACCTTCATTATCATAGTCCACTAAATTAGTGGCCTCAATCTTTTTTCTTTGCAATGGTGGCTCTTCGGGTGGTATTTCACTAGGTGATGGGGAATCAATATTCATAATTTCAGGCTCTACCGGCCTTGGTGGAGATGGGGGTGGTATTTGTGGCATAGGAGAAGGAGGTTTGTGCTCCTCTTGCTAAGTGGGAACGTAGGCTTCATCAAATTTATTTTACTTACTCTTTCTCCTTATAAAGGACTTTATTTTTGGTTCCTCGGGGGCTTGTGATGTAGACTCTTCTCCTATAGAAGGGATTTCTCCTCCACTCTGTTCTTCTGCAATTGGAGCCTTCCCTTTATCTTTACTAATTACCCCTTTAGTTTCAAGGTGGCCTATTATTGAATCAAAATTACTTGTTACATGCTCCACCTTTTGTAATATATCCTCAGCCTTTGGGAGGACCTTGAAATCAGGTTCTTCCTGCTTTATTTTCCTTTGTATCTTATTGAATGAAATCCACCTTGCTAACCTGTTTTCTTGTTCCTTAGTGTCTAATATATTTCTTATTACATCTTCTGGATACTAGAAAATGTGGACATATTTGTAGCTCTTGTTTCTCTCATTCAACCAAGCCATAAAATCTTCAGGATCATATTTGACCCTCTCAACTATCCTCTACATGTAGTATGTTTTGAGTATTTCAAGGATGTTATTCCAACCTCCTTTGGTCATTACAAAATCAGAGAAACAAGTGTATGAAGGAAATAAAGTTCCTTTTCCTTGATTCAACAAATGCTCATTTTCAACATTTCCTAGTTGCCACATAACCTCAAGGAAACCAATTCTTTATGGCACAAACCTCGGCAACAAGTTAGGTGCTACTTTGGAACCATATAATCTTAAGATAGTGTAATCAGGGAGTGAGATAACATCTCCCCAATTATGATCAACGTTTATCTCAGGCCTTCTCTCCTTGGGTCTTAAGAAATCATGTAGAGCAATGGGAATTCTAGGTAACTTCACAATCAAAGCTCTCTTTAGTTCAAAAGAAAACAAATTTTAGAATGTGACATAATCATATGTCCTATCATCTTTGTCCAAGATTGTGGTCCAACATTGCACGGGAAAATCCAAGTCACCCCTTTTTCTTTCCAAGTCAATATTGTGTCCAAAGTAAATTGCACCCTTGTACAAAAAAATATGCATTAGCAATGAGTACCAACTGAACCTTACCCCAAATTCACCTTTCTTTAATCTCACCAATCCCTCATGCATTCTTTTAGAAAGAAATCTTGCATAATCATACACTGCACAATATTGGGGATGTTGGATATGGGAAGCCATATACATCCATACCATTGGAATTCTAGAGACAGTATCATAACCAATTATCTGGCAAATGGAATAGAAGGTTCTTTTGAAATAGGGAACAAAATAGTTAACAAGGAAAGGTTCCTTATCATGTGATCCTATTACAATCTTCTGACCTACAATTTTTGCTAGAAATCTTGGCAAGATGTGGACTCTGAATGAAATCTTGGTTTTATCATAATCTTTCCTAAGAGCATCTTCATTTATCTTATGCATTTCATCACTCCATTTAGTAAGCTTGAAAACAAGACCCAATTCTTCTTTATTGATCTTAACCATTTATTTCCCATCATATGTTCTGATAGTCCTCGTGACTGGGTCATAATTAGCAGCTATTTCCCTAAGCAAGTCGACATCCATATAGAAATTTGGCACAATTAACTTTCCCAGGTCATAGTTCCAAGGGTTTCCTATTGGGATACCCATATTTTTGTTCCTTAACCAACTATAAAATAGTTCCCACCCAGTATAAGGCAATTTAGCATCCCTAATAGAACATCTTTTGTCGAACAAACCCTCTGCTATTTGAGGACCTCTAGGAATCAATTAGCCTTTAGGTTTGTCACTGGTTGAGGGTGCTAATTGATCTATAAGGTCTTTATTCAGAGGTCTTTTGGGAGCGAAAGCTTCCCCTTTATATGAAGATACTTTTACTTTAGGAGCCATAATGCAGGAAGTACTACAAGGAAAGGTTTTTCTGTTTAATTGAACAAGGCCTATGAATTTTATGAGGGTTTGACATGAATTATGCAAATGCAGAATTAACAAAGTCTTTTTCATGAACATCAAACCTTAAAAATCTTAACCAAGACTTAAGTTTGAGAGATCACAACTTATCAATAATTCTAGAAGGAAAGCAACAATTAACTTATTGGTTTTCTCGCAAGTTGACAACCCTGGTTCTAACAATTAGAAAATGTTGAGAAACCACAACATGAGCTCCTTGAGTGTATTGAGTATACTTTTAACACTAAATTATTCCTTTGAGATAAACATTAATAATTATGCAATTCCTTACTTTGGTAGCTCAATGTCCTTTCAGTTATTAAGGCTCACTCGTGCGAACCAGAATGGCTTGCTTGCCTTCAACTAAGTTTTTAATACCAACCATTGATCTTTTTGGAGATTTAATTGATTCACGATCCAGATTTGACCAGCTTATTACGAAATATCTAACTGTGCATAGTTGCAACACTTATCAAATGACTGGAGGCCACATGGAAACACTTGCTTGTAGTATGTGGGCTCCACCATCTCTTTGTCTTTATAGCCATGATCCACGTGTCCTTTTCCCTTTGCCCCTGTGATCCATAACTCATGTACAACTTTCATCAATGGGGAGATGGGGAGAGGATGAGATTAGATCTCTCAGCCTCGTCATACACACTCCTTAGCTAGCAACAACTTTATCCTTCATACATCTATGACTTAGATTAAAAGATATTTTAAGCATCTGCAATATATGCATATTAGTAATGCAAATTTTACTTCCTATGCCCAATGTTGAAATTTCAATTAAAATTTTTCCCACATATCTATGCTTCCACATTCTTAGGATTACTCCATGCGGCAGACGCCCGCTTCCCCATTGGGAATCTGGCAAGTAGGATGGGGCCCACACGGGATGGCGGGGAGCGATCAAGATTACTCCACGTCACCTGCTATCGATCGTTGATTTAGTTGAACCTCAACAATACTAATCCTCGAGCCCATCATTAGTGAAGACAAGTGGCAATTGCCTGCTAGCTTGTGTGATTATTTTAATAATCAAGAAAAGCAAATGAGCACGCGAGGAACGATCCAGATGCGGCCATCTCACTTATCTCCCACTGTTGATCTTCTTAAATGACCAGTTGCATGCTTTATCAATGATGCCTAGCCCACCAAATGTCAGGGACACATGGCCATCGCCCATGAGCCTGAATGAATAAAAGAATGAGAGACAAAATGGAACAGGCATGCGGGATATGGTCCAAATTTTCTGCATTTGATCGAATGACATTCAGGGGTTCTTATATCTACACATGTCAAAAAATGTTAATCCTAAAAGGGACACGACTAGGTCAACAAAGCCATAACCACAACATAAAAGACTTAAGATTTTTCAGTGGGAAATATTCAGCCCGACTTAGGAAAATTTCAAAAATAATGATCTAGCAGGATCAATCAGTAAAACAGGACCAGAGGGCTGATCACTCAATGGGTTTCAATGTCAAGAGTCGTGACTTAAAGGATTTATGACCGACACAAGGAGTCAACTGAAAATTAAAACCTAGGCAAGGATATGGACTCAAAGGGATTTTCAGATAAGACTTTCATAAACTTAAAACCCCTTATACAGTAGTAGGAGACAAAACCCATAGTTCATTAAACTCATCAATATTTTGGAAATGGAACACAAAATTTTAGGGGTTCCATCAACATGCATAGGAAAGCTTGAATATATGTATTCCCAAGGATGCCTAGAACTACAATCACTCACAATTTACATATTAATAAATTTTTTATGCAATTTAATCTAGTCCATAGACAAATTCTAATAAATTTATTATCAAGTTAATATACGGACATAGAGAAATTATGTCAATTTTTTTAATTTTTCAATAGCTAAAGAAAATGGGTTGTGGATAATTTAATAATATATTTACCTATTTACACAAAACGAAAATGGGTAGAGGCTAATTCCAAGATCTATGATCTTTTCATGAAAAATGCAAATGGGTAGATATTAATTCTATCATATATGTGCTTGTCTATGAAAATACAACTGGGCTTGATATGATTGAAGATAAACTTTGCTATAGACTACAAACATAAAATCAATGTTGTAGTAAAATAATTTGAACCAATATGACTCACAGAAAATGAGATGGTTTCATAAATTAAGGATGAAAGGAGGTTATTCACCAAGGAGACAATCTCACACAACTGTGGGATTTTTTTTTAAATTAGCAAACATTACAATCTATGTAAAATATCATTGTTAGGCACATCACAACGTCAACTTAGAAACCAATCAACTCTTTCACATAGTAACATAAAATGTTCTCTGATAAATCAAATAGATTTAAATAACTTAAACAGACCACTTTGGAGACAACAAAGTAATAAATGAGCATTAAAATCAACACAGTAATTGAACACTAAAAATGAATTACGATTTATGAATAGTCTACTCCATTGTATTACTTCAAAATATAAGCATTATAACAGAAGTCTTTGAAATATGGTATGGATGGGCGAATTATGCAATCTATTTTCTTACTAATGCCTACTCTAATGGAATGGCATGTGATGATGATGATATGATATCTTAAAATCAGGCCCTAGTTTCCCTATTTGTATGGGAAGCAACAAGCTTCAGGCCTATTACAAAAAGTCACATTGTTTCATAACTTAAACATAAATAAAATAAACATAAAAATATTAAGAGTTTGCTAGTGGATGCACTGTAGTCCATTAATCTCCAACAAGCACCCGTGGTCATCTAAGACCTATTCAAGGCTCGTGCACCATGATTGTGTATCCAAACTATCAAACTCTAGCCCCTGTCACTCCTCTCTTACTTGGCCCGTGAAATGAACAAGTTGACCCTTGAAAAATGCTCCACTTACCCAATTTTAGCATGATTTTTTGAATTATATATGATGTCTTTCATAGCATACTCCAATTTGAAGATTCTCCAAAGTTGTTGGTGTGTCATCTTAAGCACTTCCTCTTCATCATTAATCCCATCAAGAATAGGTGGTAGATAGTTGGCAATTTTGTCCTTCCATGTATCTTGATCTTTCAATTTTGTTTCTTCAAAGAAATTGGGTAAGGCCATACTCAATAGCTAACTAAAATCACTCAAATATTGTTTCAAGGTATTGTGGATGTCCCTACGAGCTTTCATGAGTTCCTGGTATTCTTGTAGAATAGCAGAGTTATCTTCTTTCTTTGCAATGATCTGAGACTCTACCTCCTTCATCCTATCACTCAATTTGATGTTTTCTAGTAATGTTGCATATGTTTTGTCATGAATTTTCCAAACTTGTTCAACATGTTTGTACATGTCTTGGAATCTCATGCAAACTATTTCTAATGCCATCTCAAAGGTAGTGGTTTTGAGTTTTCCCTTTAACTCTTCCTGTTCCTGTTGCACTTTCTCATGCCTTCTTTTCCAATATGTTGTTTCTGACATTGCCTCAAGCACTTTCCTTTCATGTTCAACTAATGGAGAATAGAGCCCTGAAGAAGAAGGTAGTCTATCTCTGTAGCTGACCAACTCTTCTTTCAACCTTTCATTTTCTTCTATCAACCCCTAGTTATCCCTTACTAGTTTCGGAATCTGAGCCTTTGTGAATTTGGCCACATTCACATTCAAATCGACAATTTCCATGGGATCTATTTCTCCTACTCTTTGCACCAAAAGATGTCCAAAAATTTGATCATGATCAACTAGGGAAGGTTTTTTCCCTGGTGGATAGAGTGCCCATATCTGCAAGGTAGTATTGTCAAGATTAAATCCTGATCTAGTGTAGATCTTGTCACCAGCTTCATCTATTAAGTGCAAGGTTTTATTTTTTCTTTTCAGAAAACAATCAAATATAATGGCTGAGCTGATATCCCATCCTAGAAGGAGCATAACCCTAGCCTCTTTCCATAATTCCCTTCCTCTCTTAGTAGTCATGTGTTTCATTTCTCTATCAATTTCATGTTGAAGTTATTTTGAAGCATATCCTTCCTTCTTAGGGTCAATGTCCTTCAACCTTTCCCTTAGCACCTTTCCTTTATATTCATATATGAAAGCTTTAAATTCAGGAGTCTGGACAAAGGCATCAACTGCAATGAACTCTTGACTGGATCGATGCCTCACATCATCAAAAGCTTCAAATTTTAATACACTCCTTTCCAGTGGCATTTCATATCGAGGAATGACAGGAGTATTGATCTATGTGACTTCATCCTCCTCTTCAACATCATCTTCCACCATGATTGGTGTATTAACTAAAAATCTTTCCTTTGGAGTAGGCTAAAGTGACAAATGGTCTAATGGTGCTACATTTTATGCTTGCCTCGAAGAGCCAATATTTCTTCTTCTCTCAAATTCCACCAGAGGTACATCCTTTATTATCTCTTCTTCATGCAGAAGCAACTGTTCAACTCTCTCCATGGGGTCCTGAATTTCATAAAAAGCTTCTACATAAGATGGGTTAGTTTTCAAACTCTAGGCCTCATCCATAACAATCTTATTGTATGTATTTTCTCTCATGATTGCACTTGGTTGCCCCAATTGTTCTTTGACTTACTCGACGACCTCTCGATATAGTTCGCACGTGAACTCTGAGTGTGATGAATTGTGGAGCCTACACCAATTCGAGAGCAACAGCACCTCCAGATCCACTTGATATCTTAGTTCGGACCAATCCCTTGCTAATCTAGAGACAAGCTCATTATATCTTTCCACTATTGGGTCTTCATCATTGTGTAGGAAATAAGTTGGATAGTGGACAGTCGCGGCATGGGATTGTTCCTGCTCCTCCAAATCTTCGTTTTCAGATGCTCGATCACTGTCATCTATGAAGGAAAGGTCTTCTAACTTAATTTCACTTATGCATTCATCATCATTTTTTGTTGTCCCAAGTCTTCCAACCTCTACTTCCTTCCGCTCTTCAGCATTTGTGTTGGTTGTCTCAGAATATGTTGCTGCCAATTCTTTCGATTCACCTCGTATACATGGCCTTCCAACCACCGGTGGTTCTCTTTATTGAGTAGAGGATTGATCTTGGCCTATTGATAAAAGGCTTTTAAATTCATTTCCAAGTGAACCTTCATCAAGTTGCTTTGTTGTCCTAAGGAGTTCAACTCCTTCCTTTTGATTTTTCTGCTTCAGTGTTTACTGTCCCACAATCCAATTTTGTGGAGCTTCTTGGTTCAACTTGATTGTGTTGTCCCCCAAATGTTGATAGCTCTCCTACCTCATGGGATGACTTATTTCCATTGAGAGTTGGCTACATTGACTTGTTGAAATTTCCCTGGACATGAGTGATGATGTCCTCAGATGATGGACAAATAAATTCTGAGTGTGGTGCATTGTGAAATCTGCACCAAGTAGACATCAGTACCTCCTCCAATCTTTGTCCATCTTCACTGCCCAAACATTCCTAGATCAGCTCCTTGAATGCCTTAGTTGCCATGGTTGTAACCTCTTCCTCTGGGTCTGCAAGGGCTAAAGTTTGATATATTTCCCAAAAGGGAATTTCTCCTTGCAAGACTCTTTCAATCTTGTTCAAGAATGTCAAACATCCCAATTCATTGTGTCGGCATGTACCGTGGATTCTACACTTGCCAATGCGAATTGTTGCAATGGATTCTTCAATCTCCTGTTTAAATTTGCATGTAGCTGAGTAATGTCGATCTGCAAATGCTACTCCATTTCAACTCATCTCTTGTTCCTATTTTCCTTCAAAAAAAATCGATTTTAAAATTCCATCCTATAATGAGATCTTCTTATCTCATATTTTCACTTGAAAGTGTTCTTTTCAACTTCCAACTTTTCAATTTTGTAGCCTCAACATGTCATCCCTCCTTCTAGCACATGTTTTTTTGATGGGTGCTATGAGGAGAAGGGCATGGAACAATGTGGAGCAATGCCCTTTGTTCAACCATGTCTTAATTCCAGCCCTAGTGCCAGCTTATGCTGATGGAATTTTTATGCACTTCTCAACACAGTAATGCATAAGTGCAACCACCTCTCTTGGAAAGAATTTCCAAGAATCAATTCCAGTAACACACTGGTCCCAAGTGGTCTCTAATGTCAAGTAAGCCTGAGTAGTGCTTGAATATTCATTGTTTCTATGTGACTTTGGTTAGTAATCACGTGAAACTTACTTTTATGAGTTACAAAGTGTGTGGGTGTTGGGTTTGAAATGGGAGTTTTAGATGTGGAAAATTGTTGTTCAGTTGTTGCAGGTTCAAACAACAATCTAGAACTCTTATTTCAGCTGCAGATTTGGATTTACAATGTGCAATGAACCTTGTTCAAAGTCACCATTTAAAAGAAAATTCAAAAGGGTGGGGAAGAGAAGAAGTTCCTAGACCTAAGCTTATGGAACAAATGAACAAGAATCATGGAGGCTACTATAGTAGACAAAATTCCTAAACTAGGTTTTGCTTGGCCAAGAGGAACCTACAGTTACACAAAACCAGTGTGATCTTCTAAGGACTATAGATTTTCATATTGCACACACACACCATGAACATGTAATTGAACTAAATTACAAAAATGAAGTAAGGAAGCTCAGACTAGCTTTACAAAGTGATTCATCATCAACAAACCACAAAAAGCATGAGCTGGAAATTCATCAAATATTGTAACAACAAACACCATTATCACTTCCACTCAAGAAACTAACAACTAAAACTAACATGGAAGTAGAACCATGAATGCATATGAGAAAACTCAAAAGAACCACCCATAAATCATGCAATGTTGCTTTCTATTGCTATAGAATTCCTTTACACCAGCTCTCCAACCATTTACAAATGAAGGGGAGACCCCTATTTATAGTTTTCAAAAGCCCAAATGAATGGCTAGGATTGATTTGCATTGTGTGGCTCAGATTTGTTTTACATTAGGGTTTCACCTACCCCACAATATCAAGCAATTTAAAATACAGCCTTTTTCTTATTCCTATTTTTTCTTGTAGTGCCCAGGTGTTGTAGTTTTTTCCCAGCTCATCGTTCCTTTTAACTATAGTTGAACTATTTGAAAATTGGCCTCTTTGCTCTGATTTGATTTGTATTATCCTTCATCGGATCTAACTCGCCTCTGACAATGACTTCCTTGCATCACAATGGACTGAATCGCCTCTTTATCCAGGGACACCCAAATGGATCACCATCATTCGGGAAAGATAAGACAACCTCCTCTTTTTTGACTTTAGCGAATAGCCATTGTGTTCTTGGTACTGTCTCTTCTTGGCACAATGTCATCTGTTTTTCAATCATCACTGATGAGTTTATCACTATTTTCTTTTGCAACACTCCCCCGGGTAATCTATTGCATGCATCATTCATGAGTTGGGATCCTTCACGGCCCCCAGAGGGAAGCCTCGAATTAAGACATTTCCTTCCATCGGGACATCAAAAGTTCTTCATTTCCATTATTCCTGTGGTCTCAACCTTCCTCTTTTAGGTCAGCATTTGTCCATGGACACACCCTTTAGATGTGCAATGCCAAAGGTGAATGTATCATGAGCAATTTCCTTCTGCGGTAAGCTCTCTGGATGATCTTCATTCATAAACAAATCCCTACACAAAATAGTAGATTGAATTAGGATCATAATGATATAAGCTTTTGTGGGTGATCATTTGGTGTTTTAAAAATCATATAAATACTTATTCCAAATGGTTGCTCTGACAGACGAATTAGCCTACTACCACTTTTACCCTTTAAGCATCCAACAATTGGTAATAGTAATACCTAAGAAGGGAAATCATATGGCCTACTAATAATTTGGATAATAGGATCATACTACGAGTCATAACATTACAAGTTTAGGATCATTCCCTCCTAATTGCACTAAGTTCTCATAATTTGTTGCACACATAATGATAATACAAAATGCTTTCCCTCAAATTTTAGACTTTTCCTCTATGGAACAATTAGCTTTAAATGCTCCTACCCACTTCCATAATAATCTTTTACCTTTGCAAAGGAGAATCCTTCGAAATTAACCTTTTTTATCGTGATGACTACCCAGACCGCTTACTTATGATTATAAACACCCACAATTCCCAAATAATTCCGACACGTATCTTTGTGAGGTGCTCTAAGTGCACAATTTAATTACTGTCAACTCACCATAAGGGCTCCTATTCAAATATGTTTTTTCACCGTTGGTCATATGCGTAGGGCCCCGGGCAACATTGAGTACCATTTCCTTTAATAGCTTCATCGTTGAACAAAGTGGCTCGGCCAAAATTTTCATCCTCATTAGTAGATTATTTATGCCTTCCCAACTTGTCTAATGTTCCCTAACACTCGCCACCCTCATCACGGGACAAAGACCTGTGACCCTTCCCATGATGAAAATTCAATTTAGGAACAATCGTGGTGGATTCCATCTAAACCCAGACCATCTACGTAATTGGCTACGCATAGTGGTGATGGGGAGGAAGTCGCTGCGAGTGCATGAGATGGTTAAGGTGCCGCTCCCGCAACAAGACTACTATTGGGAGAATGTGGTGAAGATAACGAATCGTCGATGCCTAAACACCACTACTAATTACTGTGGTTAAAGATATAGAAGTATATAGATCGAGCTTCCTTCCTCGCGAATGCACATGAACATAATTCTTGTCACTTTGAGGATCATCACATGTAAATACTATTAATGGTGCATTGACTATGCCTTCTCCTCTCTCTTGTCAGTGAAAATTTTACTTTTATCAGCAATTAAAGTTCCGTATGAACAAAGAACTCTTGGAGCTATATAAGATGGCGCAAGCCCGTCCTATCGTTATTTCATACTGAGTCAGCCATATACTTAAATCACTTTCCAGCCACCTTGTTATGACACGATAGGTTGCCATGAAAACTTACTAAGTAGTTACTCCTAAACAAAGGATGGCTTTATCAAACCAATAATCATCACTCAGCCCTTGGATACGTCAAAGCTCTACTTGAAAGGTAGTAATTAATAGATCGTTGGGGAAGAGGAATTCGATAATTCAAGATACGTGCATTAATTCCTCAAGCTCATTACTGCGAACTCTACCTGTCAAGATAATATTTTCCTCAAAAGGGGATGCTAAGTGGTATGCGCGGGTAGGGGAAATAGGATGACCATTTATGAATTGTCGGTGCCAATAGTCAAGGAGACGACGACATCTCACGGCACAAAATCTGCAGAGGTGACCTCTGTCGCGCGGGCTGCGGACAGAGGGATGTGGAACGTCGATCAAGGAATGTCGTTGTGACCTCCGTGAAGGTGGACAGCATTGAAGGGGTTGGTACCCACAACAATAGAAGCTGCTTTGAAGAGCACCCAGTGGCGACCATGGTGGGCCACGCATATGAGAATTTTGTGGGAGCAATTATGCGGAAAGACGATATGAGCGAAACACAAAGAAAACATGGTAAGCACACCCACGCCCAATGTTTGTATCTTTAATATGCACAAACGTGGTCATTCTTCCACCTTACAAGGTAATATTGGGTATCTCTCAGACTCCACGTTCTCAAACATCATTGTAGGGTCTAATTCAACTCGGACAAAGAATACTACCCGAGCCCATGCTGCTGAGATATGTCACCTTGCTCCCAAGAACCAATTGCAGACTATGCTTCTAACTTTAAAGGTCAATCAAAGGCCCATATGAGAAGACTTCATTGGCACCCGCATGGAGTAATCAATCATATGGTGCAATACGCGACTCATCTACAAACCAAAATGCCCGCAAGTCTCCTTATTGTAGATAATGCAATCACCTGAGCCTCCAAATATTTTACCAGTTACGCTTCACTCATCAACAGAGTTCCCCAATGGACCATTACGTTTAACATTCTTTGTTGGTCCATTTCCATCATGATGGATCTCCTTTTATTTCTGCGCCATCTCTTCTTATGAACCCCTTATCACGCGATATAGGTTTTCTTCTTCGCACGCACTCAGACATGATAATTCTTATGATAATCATTATTAGATCATCCTCAGTGCTTTTCACTTCTTCCCGACTCTAAAATAAATGCCAATAATATGCACGGGAATGGATGTTCATAGTAGCATCTTTTGGTCGTCATCCTCATAAAAAAACACAAGGATAAGATTCATATCAAATTTAGGTGGTGAAATGATGGTCGTGGGAATGACAACCTGGAATGCTTCGAAGGGGAGCTCTACGGAAGATGGTGCCAGGACCGACAGCTCTTGAAGTTGCAGACCCTGTGCAAGGGAAGGCTGGGGGAGGGACGAGGTGAAAGTTTACAGGCAGCCACATCCAGCAAGCAAGGAGACGATGACATTGTTTAATACAGAACCTACAGGTGTGATTTCCATGGGAATGAGTAAGTGGGAAGACGCTAGGAGAAGGTCATTTAAAATGGCACAAAGGAACTCAGTGCCCTCACGGGCAGAGCCCGCATGCGGACTAGTCAGCTGCCATGAAATCCCAACACTGAATGAATTAACGAGGCCACTTCTTACTCATAGACGTGCACGATCCCTCCCTTCTTAACGCAATGAAAATCATCAATTTGTATGTTACTTCCCTACTCTCTCACGTTTCTCAACATTCATATTGCCTCCTCTTATTTTTTCATTTTGCGTACACCTCATACACTCGCCCAATCTGAAATCAATATTCATGATCGAAGGAAATTTTTGATCTCTCCATCATCCTTTTGGTGATCTCCTCCATACACGCCATCAATAATTGTTTCTTCTTCTTTCCCATCACGGTGTCATAGTAGAGAGTTAAGTCGTTTGCATGGACTCAGATGCCAGCCAGTGCTCACAATGATTTGTCCTTGGTTGGTCGATAAAATCACGATACTAAAGAGGAATCTCTAATGCTATAATGCTCGGTTGGACACCAACTCGCTTTTCATTACAATCTTACCATCGAGATAGACCGACATAGATGTCGATCCTCACCCCATGGAGCACCCATATGCAGCAATGTGAACACTTTTCTCTTTCTGTTAGATCACGCAAAGGATGCTACATTAGGTTAACTTTGAAGTTGTCGCAAAATCTCCTTTAATCATCGAGCACCTCATACTAACGTGCGAATGATCCAGCCATCCGTGGGTAAAGGATGTGGGGTAGCTGCTTTACAATCGCCATTAGAAACGGCTGACAAAGCTGTGGATTCAGTATAGGGAAACCTCTGCTCGGGCAGCGATACACAGGTGGTTAGTGGGAAGGGGTCGTGGAGAAAACGACGCGAGATGAACGACATCCCGCGTTGTGGCTCTCACAATTAACATTCGCTGACACCCAACAGGCCATCACCCGCAAAGCAACATGCTCGCCACCCCAACTATCGGTCTTGCAAGTCATAAATCATGGGTTAATAGAGCATGAATGATGGAGCCCGTACCCCCTTAGTTGATTTGATAATCGTGATCACTAGAAATCATGGGATCTATAGGGGTGGGCAAGATTCTAGTGCCTGAGATTCGCGAGGAGTTTGTCAAATGTGGTTCTTACACTAATGTACCCGCAATGATTTTTCTCTCTGATCACTCCATAGTCTATAAAGGAAAACAATGACCTTGAATTCATCACCTCTATGGCAATCCCATCATTAATCACGTTGCTTTAAGAAGTACGGGTGCGAGCCATAAAGTGTGGGTGGCTGCTATGCAAATGTCGTTATCATTTGGTGGAGAGTGAGGTAGATGGGTAAGTGACTCCCACATGGAGAGTTGTTGCGAGAAAGATATGCAAGGCCATGTTTGCGGATGACAACAGGTAGGCGGACATTCAAAGAATGTAGTTAAGGAATGACAAAAGACTAGTTGAGGCTCGCGGTAAGGAAACAATGTCGATGGGTCGTGGGCCCTCATGACAAGGAGGCAGCGAAGGATGGCCTTTGTGCAATGGTGTCGAGGCGAAAACCTCCTACAAATGGTGGCCCACGAGGGCGAACCCGTCAGTGAGCGTGAACTCAATAGAGCTTAGCCTTTAGGTTTCGGAGGTCGGGTGGGGGAAAACTGCGCACGAAGACCCGCAAACATTTGGACTTAGGCATTTTGAAGTAATGAGGTTGGTTGGTTTTGGTGGCAATGACAAAGATGGAAGGACCAACTATGGAGCTAGCCATGCGGGCAGATGTCAAAGGTCAACCACTGCGATAATGGCAAAACGGGAACAAAGTCCCACCTAGGGCGACCCGCAAGAGCGGGTCCACAGAGCATGAAGGACATGGCAGTGAAAATGAGCGCGAGGTACTCATGTCAGGTAGACATGGGGAGGCTCAGCTACAGGGGAGTGGCGGGGCAGAACATCAAACGATAGGAGGAAACCTGCGAACGAAGGTCCGCAAGGGCCAATAGATGTCAGGTGAAAAGCAAGGGGAAACTGGCAAGGTCTAGCCTGCACTAGCAAATGACTTAGTGAAACTTAGGTTGGTGAATTGGGCCAACACGAAATTGATCATTTTCAAGCTTAGAGCCAACTTAGGCTAGGAAACAAAGGGGTGGCACAAAACAAGATGAGAAAAAAGTAGCCCATCATAGAGCAAAAAAGAGGGGGTCCATGCCTTCGGTGGGGCGATTGTGAAAAACATGCACAACAAATGGCGACTCACTGGGGAAATGCCCAAAGCATTTTAATGAAAAATTGGAATCACAAACCCAGAATCTCTAGTTCTGATCCTCACACTAGGACAAATGAAACAGACGTTCGACCAAAGGCTCAAAATCACTAGTCAACCTAACCTTTAGTATGCTAAAAATTCAAGTGTGTGCAATTGCACTAATTCCCATCCTTCAATCGCTACAGGAACCCAAGCTCTGTCAAGTTAAGCTATGTAGTTTATTCTAACTCTAAAAGCATCTGGGGCATTGCCTCATTTCCAGTCAAGCATCCATAGCCCCGACGAGGTTGTCGTTGTGATCCTCTCGAACATTGCTCTACTATCAGCTGAGCATCCATAGCCCTAGTAGATTTGTTTGTATCCCCCTGAAATTTTGAATTTCTCTTTCTTTTGATTTTCAATGTTTTCTTTTCTTTTCTTTTCTTTTGATTTTCTCTTTTCAGTTCTTTTCATTTCAACTCGCAAGCAGTGAAGCTTGCACTCACGGCCAAGAATCACAATGGCGCTGAAGCAGAATTTTAGATTTTTCACTTAACTAGACTTCACAAAGGACCTACAGTTACCTCTAGATTCTTAAAATATGTGAGAGATATAAGATTCCAGAATACATCAAAATTAGACCAACCAACAGCTTATCCTCTTTGAATCAAATGTCCAGATCACTTGACACTAACAGAAGACCTTCACCATCCACT
>VDFB02144039.1:0-33618 GCA_007258455.2 Sequoia sempervirens
CCATGTACCATAGAAATTTGTCACACCTTAATTTTATAAATAATACAAATTATTTAGATTTGCGTGAGAAGATCCATTTCATAAACCATGTTAACCAATAGTCCCATTAATTTGACCTTTGACACATAAGCATTCCTCTAGTCATCATTGAGCAAAATCCTTAAAAGAAACTTGTCTATATCGAGAAGATCATGTGTAAGTCTTTCTGATTAGCAAGTCATAGCTTTTCAATTTGAATGTTTTCTACATATCGACAAGAAGTGAATCAAGTCACAGTGATCAAAGACCCTGGAGATTACATAATTAGGAAGACAATTCCTGTCATTTCACGAATGAAAGCTTATCGACAAGAAAAAAGTAATCAAATGGAAGTTTTCAAAACATGTCGAGCTCTCGACTTACACTGATGGAAACTTCATCGACAAGAAACATTTTTTCTTTTTCTGATGAAACAAGAGAATGACTATCAGAGAGACATATACAATTGAAGTGAGTCCCTCAAATCTCTTTGACTGCATGGGTTACACCGATGAAGGGATTTTGTGGAGAGTCTCACCAACCTATCCAAATAAATGAAGTGGTAGAAGAAACAGGTTGGGGAAACCAAGTACATCGGTAGATCATTCTATTCTCTTAGTGATGGTTCATGTTAGCCTAATGGTAACATGGAAGTGTCGAGGAGACCAAGTACATTGGTAGAGCATTCTATTCTCTTAGCATTTTTCATGTCAGCCCAATGGTAACATGAAGTAAACTTTTTTGAAAGAACTCTAGGTGATGATCAAAAGGGTTTTAGTGGTCTAGACCACCTTGACATTGGGAAAACACCACATTTTTCTACCTGAAGTAATGAAAGTTGAAATATATGAAAAGGGGAGTTGTATAGTATTGGAAAGATTATTTGGTTATCCTTCTGACTAAGTATGAGAATTAAAGGGATACTTACATTGAAAAGACATTCAATTATGTCTTGGTGATTTGTTGTGAATATATAAACAAAGGTGGCACCAACTTAGATACATAGATCGACCTAAGACAAGAAAGGCTTCACTGATGCAATCTTTCATATCATTCTAACATTATGAAATTCAAAAAACTTGTTGCACTCATCCTTAGAGATGGACATGAATGGCCGCATGATTGAACATTATGTAAATATTCTTTGATTGAAAGGAGAATAAACCAAAAGAATTTATAGAATTTGCAGCGGAAAGGACGAGAGATCGAATGAGACTCAAAGAATTCAGTGCTACCAAAAATTCACAAGTAAGCATATGAAGTCCCTGTAATTGGTAAATTATAATTCAAATTCTGCCATCTTAGGGGATTAAAATGGAAAGTTCCAATTCTGCAAAAAAAAAGAGTAGGAAGCAATAGGGTGAGACTAGTCAACCCAAAAGTAAAAAATAGAAAATTGAAGTAAGGGGTGGAATTCAAAACTAAAGAACAAAGTTGAACCAAGACCTTATTGAACAAATTCCTAGTTCAGGGCCAAAGGCCAGAAGGTCTACACAATTAAGGGCCAATGTAGAAAATTTTGAAGAAAAATGCAAACATTTAGGAGATGTGTGGACTCTTGTTAGAGGATATGAGTTAGAATCAAGCAGTGCAATCCATAGAATTTCAATTTAGGAAAACTGGTTGTCCCAAATGTATTTTTGAATGTAGAACTCATGAAACTTTTGGCTGAACACTACAACCCATACCTTAAAGCTATCTATAGCTTGCAAGGTAAACCCTTCATACATGTGTCCAAGACTGCACTTTGTGAGGTTTTTAACCTAAGTGACACATGTGATAAGCCAATTGTAAGTGAGGATTTAGAAAAGGAGTATTGGAGAATGGATACAACTTATAAAGGATGGAGATTTCCATTACACAGACCTAGGAAGTATAGAGACCTTGTTCCACTTGAAGACAATGATGGGCCTCCTTTTCATGTTGATTTGTTTGAACCCTACCTAAAACACACATATTTCTCAGTGTGTCAAGTATTGGGAACTGAAGCCTTTGAATTCATGTCTATAGGGCCAATGGTGATTGCAACGGATATATAGTGCCACAATGCAAGACCTTTCGATTATGCCTCACACATTTTCAAAGGGATTGAATCAGGGCTAATGGAAATACAAAATAGATCTCCCACACTGCACTTCAAACATTATTCCATTCCCATGCATATGATATTGTACAATGGATAGGAGTTAGAGATATGGCCAGAAGAATTGAAAATTACAATCTGATAAGGAAGATCAACCACTACCAGTGCAATTGTGGACTGCTATTTTGGACTGTAGATTTGTCAATTCTAGTTATGTTCATTTTGAGGAATATTTTGTTAAGATATTGTATAAATTTTTCAATCACCCCTGTGATTATTCATTGAATGATGAGATTAAAAATTTCTAAGGACCTACAACTATTGGTCATAATTGGGGTGATTGGTATTTTTATGTTGATGCCACCATGATTAGGGTATATGGTTTTGAGGATACACCTTTCCTTCTACCAAAAATCGTGCCAAATATGATTTTCATATTTGGAAATTGTTAGACAAATGGATTATTCAAATGTTATGAACTTGAGTGCCTATGAGAAACAGGCATTCATGGCAAGTAAATTATGCTTTGGAGACTTTACTATGTTGTCAAAGGAAGGGTATGATCTTATTTTAGATAAGTTATCACATTTCAATATGAAGAAAGCTCCACCAAGAAAGGGATTTGATCTTGAGGGCTATATTGATTTTTCCAAAAATAAGGAAAACTTGGATGGATATGTTCATATACCCTATCCACATGATGATATAATAAGGAACATGGAAGAGAGGGAAGTTGGATTGTCTATTGATGAGTATAACAGGAAAATGGAGGAGAGAATGAAGGAAATAGAAGTGGAAAAAAAATTGTCTTCTAGGAGTGAGGAATCTTCTAGTGAAAAGGAACACCAAGGCCGAACTATCAAAATCTCTAAACTAAGAATGGAGGAGTATCAACCTCCCAATAGAGAAAAAGAAGTTGAAGAAGCATCTGATACTGATACTAGGCAGTTAGCCTATAAATATTTTGTTTCTGATGATAAATTTATAAGGTCTCCTGAATTTAGATCATTTTTGTACAAGAAAAAAGGGAAAGCAATAAGGGAATTTGTCACAGATATCACACCAAGAAATGAATCCCAAGTGTTGAATACTATGAAATTATATGTGGAGAATAAGATGAAGGATATGACTCTAGAGAGAGGAAGGAAATTGTTGAATTTTGGTGTAATGATCTTCACTAGTTTAAATTTGAATTATGCTCTTATTTTTTTATAGTTTTTTGCATAATAATGGTGCTACACATAAGCTCAGTCCAGAAGGAGTTACAGAAGTATACACCAGATCAAGATATAATCTTGATGAGCACTCTCTCATGATTTGGGCCCTATATCCCCCACACAAGAAATCTGTGATCATTGATACTAAGAAGGCCTTTGGCCATGTGATGACATTGAAAGTAGGAGAAGTTGATCCTATGGCTATGGCTGACATTGGCATTAATATAGCTCAATTAAATAAAGAATAGATTCAGATTTTGATCAAGGAACAAGACATGTATAAAATAAATAATGAAAATATTCTCAAAGAAAATGATTTTTTGAAAGACACGATCAAAGGTACACTCAAGGGATCTACTGGATTTCTAACTCAAGGAGAAGGTTCTCAATCAATGAATAAGAGTGAAGAATCAAATGTACGTACTCAAGTGAGTAAAGCCAGATTTGATACACTCTCTACAATATTACAAAAAAAAGATACAAACTTAATGGTTTGGATGAACAAGTTCTGGGTGACCCATTCCAAGAGTTACACTGCAATTCAAGAACATAAGATAATAAATGACTAAATTCAAGAAAAGATCCAAGAAATACAAAAAAGAAGTATTGGAGCCATCATAGCTACTGAGGGTATTATGAGGAAACATAAGGATTACTATAAGGAGCTTCAAGTAGATGCAAAGGAGTTCATTGATGTTGCAAAGGAAGGGGTGCCTACATTGTTTAAAGATAATGAAGAATTGAAGGACCAGAGCAAATGGATGAAAGAATGTAGATTAATATTGCATGAATCCTTGGGAGTAGCCAAGAACAAGGAATCAACACTAGAGGAGGCATGTGAGAATTTGGAGAAGATGGTCATCATGGAGATAGCTGCAAGGAATGCTTCAGATGATGTTGATACACATTTGGGACAAGATTATTTAGATCATATGACACAAGTTCATTTGTGGCTCACTAGAGCTTAATTGCTAATGTTTAATTGTTGTTAATTTAAAAAGACAATTATTTAGAGGTGCACCTTCTGCAAAATATTGATATATAAGTGGGACATGTAACTATTAAATAGTAAGGGCGAATAGGAAGAGAATAGGAGATATATAGAAGATACTTTTAAAATGTTTATCATATAGCTTATACTATATGGACCATGATGCATGCATAAATATTGGTAGAGAATCAATGGAAGATCTTTAATTCTATGTGACTTATTATTGGTGTCCATTATTTATTGATTTAAACAATTATCTAGTTGTCTCCATACTGTTATTTCTCTGTTATTTGAACTTGTATATCCAAGTTGATATCCAATTTCATCAATGCACATTTTTTTATATTGTGTAATCAAGTTGATTGGGTTCAATTAAATAATTAAAATCCTTTTAATTGATTATAGTAACTTGGGAGTAACATTTGTATTAGTAAGAAGAGTTAGGCAATTGAAAAGATTGTCATATTGTCTCCACATTCATGTTATCTTGTTATTCAAATTAAGGATATACTTTATTTGTCAATACACATTTGTTGTCATTATCTAATTATGTTAATTGGTTCCTTCAAGGAAGGATTAAAATCCTTTTAATAAATCACAATAACCTGGTAGGATCAATTGGATCAATAAGAAGATTATGTCAATCACATTCTTGCACATTTATACAAGGTACAAAACAAACCTAAGTGCCAAGCAATCAGAGTTATAACCAATACTAGGCACCTGTCATAAAATTTCATTGACTTCACTTATCCAATTAAGCACTGGTCCAATTTATTCATACATTACTTATCCACTTTCATATTATAATTGTCACACTAGGAGTAGGAATAGTTACAAGCCAGATTCTATCCCACATTCTTTGCCACTATGGATAGATCCATAAATTCAACCAAATCATACATTCTTCTAATCTTCTCCATTATAGAGGTCCACTCATCGAGATATAGAAGATCCTAAAGTGGAAGGAGTCATAAACCATATAGCTTAATTCCATTCATTGGTTCAAAATCATTGCAATTCCAATCATAGAACTTGGCATCCTCTTAGGATTTGTAACCTGCATTTTTGAGATCCAATAGATTGGTGATTCCATTGGGGTGAAGACAATTTTGAATCCAGGTCTTCATCATAGAGTCAACATCTTGTACAAGACTCCGCTGGGAAAAATAAATGGTAAAATTTTCTTGCTTTTATGAAAAGTGAGTGGTGACTTTATAAGAACAAGTGCATGACTGGGAAATCCAAATACACATCAACAAAGACAAACTATAGAAGTTAGAGTATTAAAGCATCCTACAAGATGAATGGTAGGAGATCTTTGCACCAAGACAACCTAAAGAAAAACAATGTTAGGTGGACAGATAAAAATGTGTCCTCCTCTTCAAGGTTTGATAAAAATAAGAACAAAGACAAAGTAATAGATGGAACTAATGAAGGTAGGGAAAATTTGACAGAATGATTCCTTACAATTAAGAATAGTTTTGATCAATTGCATGGATCAGAATCCCATGGTGATGATGTGAGCAAGGATCCTCGAACCCCTTTTGAATAGGAAAATACCAGTCATGCTATTTTTAGATGGAATGAGGACCCTAAGAAAATAAAGGAATTCAAAGCCCGATTTGAAGTAGAACAAATTCAAACACAAAATGAATATGATTACAAAATGTCATCACAACAAGGAGAACAAAACCATGAGGGTTCTGTTGATTACACTGGAAGTTATTTTGAGGGTATGAATAACCAAGAATTTCAAATACATTTGGAATGGAAAAGACAAAAACTTAGAGAGAGACAACATATGATACAAGAAGCCCAAGAGATAGATTGACAAATGGCGGAATTAAACATCTAGACACCAAAACCACCAAAGTATATCCCTCCACATAAACATGGTGGTAATTTCAATCCATAGGGAGCTCCTCATAACACAGGTGCTTTAGGCACTTCAAAAGTACCTCACAATGTAGGTGGTAACTCAAGACAACACACCCAACATAATGTGCTACCACAAAGATCCTAGCTTCCAAATATTGGCAATATTCCTTAGCATAATCCATCACCAGGCCAACAATATGGCCCACCACATCAGCAACATGTGCCACATCAAAATATATACCCTCAAGAACATATCCAAAAAAGTGTCTACCATCAGCCTCAATATGGATAACAATACCATCCCAATCCACCACCTTTGAATTTGCATCCACAAAACCCCATGAGCACATGTAGGCAATTTGATTTAACATGACACCAATTATATCCATACCCAATGGACAAAAATTGGAGAAATATGGTTCCTAAATTTACTAGAAATAATGGGATACCCTTTGAAGAACATATCATAAATTTTAATGCCTTCATACAGGATATTGTTATGGAATACGAGAATGTAAACATGAGATTATTCATGATGTCACTAATTGAAGAAGCACAAGATTGGTTCAATAGTTTACCTGATGCTTCAATTGATTCTATAGTAGACTTTCACAATTAGTTTCTAGAGCAATATGGGAATTAGTGTGCCCCTGAATTTTCCCTTCATGAATTAATAAGTATTTAGAAATACCAAAATGAGACAGTTTATGACTTCAATTAGAGGTTTTCCAAATTGTACAATAAAATACCACATGGGTCCAAACTGACTGATCCACTAGCCTTAAGTATTTATTTGAAAGCCTTTGATCCAAAAATGGGGTATGAACTTAGAAATAGATTCCCTAGAAGCTTAACTGAAGCACAAAATACAACATTAACAATTGAAAACACCAGAAAGGCTACATGAATGACTGGCAAAAGAGATAATCTTAGAGTTCCCCAAAAATTTAATAATTCCTAGAATAAACAAGAGAATTCATACAAAAATGAAAGACCAAGGTTGCATGATATGCCATATAACACAAACTAGAAGGATGGAAAACCCATAACTGATAGACCTAATTATAAAGAAACTCTTGATCCCTTAAAGAAAAAGGGAGCCTACATGGTCAATAACAACCCTTGGTGTCAAGTTTGCAATTTTCCCCATTCCCAAGATCATTGTGTTGTAGCACAATCAATATAGGAAGAGGAGTTGTCATATGACAATGAAGAAGAAGATACTACAATATATCTAAATTCACATACCCTACATCTAGTTGAACAAGGATATTCATCCTCGGGAGATGAAGGTTATGAGTATGATGTAAACAATCAGAGATACAATATTCACATGGTAGAACAACAAGTCTTTTCTGATCAACAAAATGAAAGTAATGATGAATCACAACCTCCTTATACACCACCCAAGTCAAATAAGTATGATTTGAGGAGGCCAACTGAGGAGATTAAAGAGTTAACTATTGCTGCAGTAGAGCAAGAAAAAATCAATTATAGGCTGAGAAACAAAAGAACAAATGCAAATGATGGTACTCCAAGGGGATTTTTTGTGAAAGATAAAGAAACAACACAAGAAAAACCAGAGAAGGTAGAAAATAAAGAACCTAATAAGAATGAGAAAAAGCATGTTCCCAAAGATGAAGATAAGGAATTATACAAAAGCATGATGAAACAAATAAAAAGGAGAAAGAAGAAAATAAAGGAGAACCGCTAGAACAAAGGAAGATAGCCAAGGTAGAAAATGCTTCCTCATTTGATTTCACACAAGCATTGTGTTAGGTAAAGATATATATACCCCTACTGGAAATGATGAAGATAAAAAAATATAGAGACAGTGTAATTCAACTAATATCTAGTGGAACCAATAAAAGTACAAGTTTGGAGAATAAAGAAATCACCAAAATCAGTAATGGCAGGCAAGGAGATATAAAATTCCTTGAAGTTTGTCTCAAAGATATATTGGTGAATCCTCCACAAGTCAATCCATTTTTTACCACATTGCTCATAAATAACAAAATGGTGAGGAATTGTATGATTGATTCAAGAGCTTCTATTAATATCATGCCCGTAGGAGTCATGAAACAGCTAGGTATGTGGGTAAATACTACTGGTGGAAAATGCTATGCTATGGATGGTAGGCCTATCCTAGTGGTAGGAATCATGAAAGATGTAGAAGTGAAGTTGGCCGCTTACCCACAAGCAACATATACAATTGACATAACTGTGATAGAAACATCCCCTCACTTTGGGATGCTTCTATCAAGACAATGGACTGCTTTAGTAGGAGGAAATGTGCAATTTGATTTGTCCTATGCCACAATACCGATAAACGGTGAAGAAGTTAAATTGTACCAAGAACCAAGGGTGAAACAAATTATGGAGTATGTTGATCAAAATCAAATGAACTACTTCTGTGATGTGGACTTGGGAAGTTTTAGAATAGAGCATTCATAACTTGAATTGTTGAACACTGATCCAATTGATAGGGATGTCTCGAAGAATGAACATGGTGTATGGTGAATGTATTTTGATGGGGCATGTAGTAGAGAGGATAATGGAGCAAGAGTATTCTTCATCTCACTTGAAGGTACTACATTCAATTATTCATTCTTATTGACATTTGAGTGTATAAATAACATAGTAGAGTATGAGGCCCTGCTAATTGGATTGAACATGGTTGCCAAACACAAAATAAAACTACTGACTGTGTTTGGAGATTCTGAGTTGGTTATTTCAAAAGTAAGATCAAAATATTCTACAAAAAACAAAAGGCTAAAACAATATAGAAATGTTGTATGGGACACCATTGAGTTGTTTGATGCTTTCTCTATTGAATGGATAGATAGATCCAATAATTTGATGGAAAAATTCTTGGTGAATGTGGCTTTAAAGAGAGATGATGTCACTCTAGTAGGAATTTCACAAGTTGAGCTCAAAACAAGACCTGCCATCTCTGATAATATTTATAGTTGGAAAGTTTTTAATGATGATACTTATTTAATCAAATTCTTACATTGCATTGTTCAATATGAAGCACAAGAAATTGATTTTAATGCATTTGTCAAAGAAGTAGATGGAAAGCAAATTGTATTTGGAAAATAAGTTGTTTCGCTTAAGACTAATAAGCTTCCTAAGGGACTTGTGGCATTAGATAGGGTGTTTGATGGAAATGACCGAGCCCTTATGAAACAAACACTAGTAAAACAGGAGGATGTTGAAGAAGTCAACCTTGGGACTAATTAGCCCCTAAAAGGGTGTACATTGGGAAAAAGATAAACCCAACAATTAGGAAGATGTTGATTGCACTATTGAGGAAATATAAGCATGTCTTTGTGTGGTCTTATGATGGTCTCAAGGCATATAGAGAATATTTGTTCCAACATGAGGTCCCATTGAAACCAAGTGCAAAACCTTATAGAAAAAAACAAAGGCCCATAAATCCTACCTTAGAACCTAAAATGCATGAGGAACTAATGAAGCTTAGGGAGGGGGCATCATCAAGCCTATCGGACATTCATCTTGGGTCTCTAATTTGGTGCCTGCTAGAAAGAAAAATGGAGATGTAAGACTCTGTGTAGACTTTAGAAATTTGAATGTCTCCTCTCTTAAAGATAACTACCCACTCCCAAATATGGAGGCTATGTTGCAGAGAGTTACTGGATGTGAGTTGTTATCTATGATGGACAAATTTTCAGGCTATAACCAGGTGAAAGTTAAGGAGTTAGAGCAATACAAAACAACCTTTACCACACCATGGGGAACATATGTGTATGTTAGAATGCCATTCGAACTCACAAATGTTGGGGAAACTTTCCAGAGAGCTATGGATGTTGCATTTGCTGATCTAATCAATGTAATAATGGTGGTGTAGCAAGACGACTTAACTACATACTCAAAGAAGGTTGAAGATCATGTTGAGCATCTGTAATTTTTTTTAATCAAATCCATTGAATATGGCATTTCTTTGAATCCTACGAAATTTCATTTTGCAATAATAGAAAAAAAGTTACTCGGACATATAGTTTCCAAGGAAAGGGTGAGGATTGACCCAGAAAGGGTGGAAACCATTGACAAGATTCCTATTCCTAAGGCAGTTAAATCCATCCAATCCTTCTTTAGGTAAAAAATTTTTGTGGGGAGATTCATATCAAATTTTGCTGAGATAGTGAATCCAATTTCAAAAATGTTAAAGAAAGGTGCAAAGATTGACTAGACAGTTGAGGCCCTAGATGCATTCATATCCATCAAGAGAGAAATTAAGGAAGCTCTAGTGTTGAAGTCCCTTGATTTTAGTAATCCTTTTCAAAAAATTTCATTTGAATCTTATCACACAATTGTTGTAGTGATGCTACAAAAGAATGATGAGGGGTATGAACAACCTATTTCTTTTTTCAACAAGTCCCTGCAAAATGCAGAGTTAAAATATGACATAGCAGAAAAATAGGCATATGCATTGGTAAAGGCTATCAAAGCATTTAGATCATATTTGGTGGGAGAAAAAGTGATAGCTTATATACCTAATGCTGTAGTAAAAGATGTGTTTGTATAGTATGAAGCAATAGGCCATAGGTGCAGATGGATAAACAGATTCTAGGAATTTGCCATTGAGTTCCAAATCACCAAGCTTGTAAGGGGACAAGGATTAGCCAAATTAATGGATAAAACAAATATTGAAGTTTCCCAAGTGTGCAATCTAAATGATGAGGATAACATGATCACTAGTATTGAACACACACCATGGTACACTGATATTGTGTATTAGCTTAAGCATATGAAATTATGTCCTGAAGGATTTAATGATAACAAGAGAAGGACACTCAAACTGCATGCTTCAAGGTATGTATTTATGAAAGGGGACCTATATTAGAAAAATAGGCATGGTATTTTGTTGTTGTGCCTAGATGAAGATCAAGCAAGGCATGTTCTAAAGGAAATTCATGGAGTATGTGGAGGGCAGACTACTATTGGCCTAAAGTTTTCAATGATGCCTATGATTATACCAAGAAATGTGAAGCATGCCAGAATTTTTCTGGGAAATTGAAGTACCAAGGGGCATTGCCTTTGAGACCTTTGCAAGTTGAGGATCCATTCCATCAATGGGGAATTGATTTCACATGAGAGATTGTAGAAAAATATAGTGGAGGACATAGATGGATATTGGTAGCCATAGACTACTCTACAAAATGGGTGGAAGTTGTACCTACCAAGCAAGCAACTAGTAGGATAGTAACAAACTTTCTATTGGAAAACATCATCACCAGGTTCAGGGTGCCAACAAGAATCATAACTAACAATGGGATGTGCTTTAGATCAAATGAATTTAAAGGATTTTTCTAATCTTATGGAATAGTAATCTCATATTCTTCACCATACCACCCATAGGAAAATGGGAAAGCTAAATCCAACAACAAGAGCATTCTAAAGATCATAAAAAGAATGTTGGATAATAACAAAAAAGCCTAGGATTCCGAGTTAAGATTATCCTTATTGGTAGATAGAATCACTGTAAAAAAGGCCATTGAAAAATTACCCTTTGAACTTGTGTATGGGACTCAAGCTAGGCTCCCTTTACATAATTTGTTGCCAGTATGTAAGTTTATCTTACATGAAGGTTTAGACATTCCCGAGCCTATGGAGGAGAGGATGGAAGAGTTAATGGAACTGGATGAAGTTAGGAACCAAGCTCAACAACACAATATAAAGCAATAGCTACAGATGAAGTACTTATATGAAAAAAGGGCTAAAGGTAAAAAAATTGAAGTAAATGACATGGTTCTCATGTGGAATGCTAGAAGCCAAGACAAAGGAAAACATGGGAAATTTGAAGTCTTATGGTTAGGACCATTTGTCATTGTTGGAAAAGCTGGTGAAGATTCATATTATCTCCAGAACATGATAGGGGAAGAACAAGAATTGCCAGTGCATGGACAATTCCTGAAACATTTCTTTTCTTAATCTTCCATAGTAGTCTAGGAAAAGGTCGAGAATTGCGAGTGCATGGAAAATTCTTGAGGAAACTTTTAAAATGATTTTCTTCCATGCACAGTAGTATAGGATTCTATTTCACTTCCATTTCCAGCCATTCCTAAATTCAATTCCATTCCATACCATATCAATAAAACACTTGGTCTACTTCCCCAAAGACCTAGGTTCTTGTTATACCCACAAGGGCATACATCCAGATGGAGCCATTGTTAGAACTGAAAAAATCTCACATTTTTTTAAGCCTTCACCCCCTGTCTCCCATGTACCATAGAAATTTTTCACACCTTAATTTTATAAATAATACAAATTATTGAGATTTGTGTGACAAGATCCATTTCATAAACCATGTTATCCAATAGTCCCATTAATTTGACCTTTAACACATAAGCATTCCTCTAGTCATCATTGAGCAAAATCCTTAAAAGTAACTTGTCCATATCGGGAAGATCATGTGTAAGCCTTTCTGATCAACAAGTCATAGCCTTTCAATTTGAACATTTTTTGCATATCGACAAGAAGTGAATCGAGTCACAATGACCAAAGACCCTCTAGATTACATAATCAGGAAGACAATGCCTGTCATTTCATCGATGAAAGCTTATCAAAGAGAACAAAGTAATCAGAGTGAATTTTTCAAATCATGCTGAGCTCTTGACTTACACCAATGGAAACTTCATTGGCAAGAAACATTTTTTCTTTTCCCAATGAAACAAGAGAATGACTATCAAAGAGACATATACAATCAGAGTGAGTCCCTTAGATCTCTCTAACTGCATGGGTTACACCGATGAAGGGATTTTAGGGAGAGTCTCACTGACCTATGCAAATAAATGAAGCGGTAGAAGAAACATGTCGAGGAGACCAAGTACATCGGTAGAGAATTCTATTCTCTTAGCGATGGTTCATGTCAACCTGATGGTAACATGGAGTAAGCTCAATTTTTCAAAAGAACTCTAGGCGATGATCAAAAGGGTTTTAGTAGTTCATACCACCTTGACATCAGGAAAACTCTGCATTTTTCTCCCTGAAGTAATGAAAGTTGAAATATAAGAAAAGGGGTAGTTGTATAGTATCAACAAGATTATTCAGTTATCCTCTCAACTAAGTATGAGAATTAAAGGGACACTTTACATTGAAAAGAAATTTAGTTATGTCTTGGCAATCTCTTGTGAATGTATAAAAAAAGGTGGCACAAAGTTAGATACATAGATTGGCCTAAGACTAGAAAGGTTTCACCGATGCAGTCTTTCCTTTCATTCTAACATTATGAAATTTAAAAAACCTGTTGCATTCATCCTTAGATATGGACATTAATGGCTACACGAATGAACATTGTGTAAATATTCTCTGATTGAAAGGAGAATAAACCAAAATAATTTCCAGAATTTACAGTGGAAAGGACAAGAGATCAAACATGACTCAAAGAATTCAACACTATTGTAAATTCACAAGTAAGTGTTGGTGTAGTTAATTATTAATTACACTTTGCATAAGTTTACTTAGGCAATATTTAATTCCTAAGTTTTAGGCTTTCATCTTTATCTTATCGAGCTATCTTGTTGCTCAAGATAAGATTAGGTTTAGGAATCTTTATAAAGCAAATCATATCTTGTAATTAATTGAATTTTCGAATAATTAATGTTGCACATCTTTTTGCAATGGCTTTTTCTTTTTTGATTTTCTCTATGGAAGGTTTTTTCGGTTTGCAGATCTGATCATGGGTTTCTAACAGTAAGCATACAAAGTCCCTGTAATTGGTAAATTATAATTTGAATTATGTCATCTTAGGGGATTAAAATGGAAAGTTCCAATTCTACAAAAATAAAGAGTAGGAAGCAATAAGGTGAGACTAGTCAACCCAAAAGTAAAAAACAAAAAATTGAAGCAAGGGTGGAATTCAAAACTAAAGAAAAAAAGTTGAACCAATACCTTATTGACCAATTTTCTGGTTCAGGGCCGAAGGCTAGAAGGTCTGCACAATTAAGGGTTGATATAGAAAAGTTTGAAGACAAATGTAAACATGTAGGAAATGTGTGGAATCCCATTAGAGGATATGAGTTGTTCATGTTCCAGTATTGTTGGAGAAATAGGTTTGAACTAGTGTGCAATCCCTGGAATTTCAATTTAGGAAAATTGGTTGTTTCAAATGTATTTGTGAATGAAGAACTCGTGAAACTTTTGGCTAATCACTACAACCCAAGCCTTAAAGCTATCTACAACCTGCAAGGTGAACCCTTCATACATGTGTCCAACTGAACTTTGTTAGGTTTTTAACCTAAGTGACACATGTGGTGAGCCAATTGTACATGAGGATTTGGAAAAGGAGTATTGGAGAATGAATACAACTTATAAAGGATGGAGATTGGAATTAAATAGACCTAGGAAGGATGGAGACCTTGTTCCACTTGAAGATAATGATGTGCCTCCTTTTCATGTTGATTTGTTCGAACCCTACCTAAAACACACATATTTCTCAGTGTGTCAAGTATTGGGAATTGAAGCCTTTGAATTCACATCTATAGGGCCAATGGTGATTGGAGTGGATATATAGTGCCACAATGCAAGACCTTTCAATTATGCCTCCAACATTTTCAAAGGGATTGACTGAAGGCTAATGGAAATAAAAAATGGATCTCCCACACTGCACTTCAAACATAATTCCATTCTCATGCATATGATATTGTACTATGGACAGGAGTTAGCAATATGGCCAAAAGAATTGAAAATTACACAATTTGATAAGGAAGATAAACCACTACCAGTGCAATTGTGGACTACTATTTGGGACTGCAGATTTGTCAATTCTAGTTATGTTCATTTTGAGGAATATTTTGTCAAGATATTGTATAGATTTTTCAATCACCCCTATGATTATTCATTGGCTGATGAGATTAAAAGATTTCTAAGGCTGAAAGATTTCAATGGACCTACAACTGTTGGTCATAATTGGGGCGATTAGTATTGTTATGTTGATGCCACCATGATTAGGGTATATTGTTTTGAGGATACACCTTTCCTTCTACCAAAAACTGTGCCAAATAGGATTGCATATTTGGAAATTGTTAGACAAATGGATTATTCAAATGTTATGAACATGAGTGCCTATGAGAAACATGCATTCATTCCAAGTACATTGTGCTTTGGAGACTTTACTATGGTGTCAAAGGAGGGGTATGATCTTATCTTAGATAAGTTATCACATTTCAATATGAAGAAAGCTCCGCCAAGAAAGGGATTTGATCTTGAGGGTTATATTTATTTTTCCAGAAAGAAGGAAAACTTGGGTGGATATGTTCATATACCCTATCCACATGATGATATAATTAGGAACATGGAAGAGAGGGAAGCTGAATGGGCCATTGATGAGTATAATAGGAACATGGGGCAGAGAATGAATGAAATAGAAGAGGCAGAAATGTTGTCGTCTAGAAGTGAAGAATCTTTTGGTGAAAAGAAACACCAAGGCCGAACTGACAAAATCTCTAAACTAAGAATGGAGGAGCATCAACCTCCCAATAGAGAAAAAGAAGTTGAAGAAGCATTTGATATTGACACTAGGCAGTTAGCCTATAAATATTTTGTTTCTGATGATTGGTTTATAATGTCTCCCAAATTTAGATCATTTTTGTACAAGCAAAAAGGGAAAGCAATAAGGGAATCTGTCACAGATATCACACCAGGCAATGAATCCCAATTGTTGAATACATTGAAATTAGATGTGGAGAATGAGATGAAGGATATGACTCCAGAGAGAGGAAGGAAATTGTTGGAGGATTCTGTGTAATGAACTTCCTTGGTTTAGATTTGAATTATGCTTTTGTTTTTTATAGTTTTATGCATAATAATGGTGCTACACATAAGCTCAGTCCAAAAGGGGTTACAAAAGTATACACCGGATCAAGATATAATCTTCATTAGAAATCTCTCATGATTTGGGCCCTATATTCCCCACACAAGAAATCTACGATCATTGATACTGAGAAGGCCTTTGGCCATGTGATGACATTGAAAGTAGGAGAAGTTGAACCTATGGCTACAACTGACATTGGCATTAATATAGCCAAATTAAAACAAGCACAGATTCAAATGTTGATCAAGGAACGAGACATGTATAAAATAAACAATGAAAAGATTCTCAAAGAAAATGATTTTTTGAAAGACATGGTCAAAGGTACACTCAAGGGATCTACTGGATTGATAACTCAAGGAGAAGGTTCTCAATCAAAGAATAAGAGTGAAGAATCAAATGTACATAATCAAGTGAGTAAAGCCAGATTTGATACACTCTCTACAATATTTTAGAAAAGACACACAAGCTTAATGGTTTTGGATGAACAAGTTCTGGGTGACCCATTCCAAGAGTTACATTGCAATTCAAGAACATAAGAGAATAGATGACTGAATTCAGGAAAAGATCTAGGAAATACAAAAGAGAGTACTGGAGCCATCATAGTTGTTGAGGATATTATGAGGAAACACAAGGAATACTATAAGGAACTTCAAGCAGATGCAAAGGAGTTCATTGATGTTGCAAAGGAAGGGGTTCCTACATTGTTTAAAGATAATTAAGAATTGAAGGACCAGAGAAAATAGATGAAAGAATGTAGATTAATATTGCATGAATCCTTGGGAGTAGCCAAGAACGAGGAATCAACACTAGAGGAGGCATGTGAGCATTTGTAGAAGATGGTCATCATGGAGATAGCTGCAAGGAATGCTTCAGAGGATGTTGATACACATTTGGGACAAGATTATTTAGGTCATATGACACAAGTTCATTTGTGGCTCACTAGAGCTTAATTGCTAATGTTTAATTGTTGTTAATTTAAAAAAAACACTTATGAAGAGGTGCACCCTCTTCAAAATATTGATATATAAGTGGGACATGTAATGATCAAATAGTAAGGGAAAATAGGAAGAGAATAGGAGATATATAAAAGATACTTTCAAAATGTTTATCATTATAGCTTATACTTTATGGACCATGTTGCATGCATAAATTTTAGCAGAGAATCAATGGAAGATCTTTAATTCTGTGTGACTCATTATTGGTGTCCATTGTTTGTTGATTTAAACAATTATCTGGCTATCTCCACACTTATTTCTCTGTTATTTGAACTTGTATATCCAAGTTGATATCCAATTTCATCAATACACATTTGTTGTTATTGTGTAATCAAGTCGATTGGTTTCAATTAAATAATTAAAGTCCTTTTAATTGATTACAGTAACTTGGGAGTAACATTTCGATCAGTAAGAAGAGTTAGGTAATTGAAAAGATTGGCATACTGTCTCCACATTCATGTTATCTTGTTATTCAAATTAAGGATATACTTTATTTTTCAATACATACTTGTTGTCATTGTGTGATTATGTTAATTTGCTCCTTCAAGGAAGGATTAAAATCCTTTTAATAAATCACAGTAACCTGGTAGGATCAATTGGATCAATAAGAAGAGTTTTTCAATCACATTCTTGCACGGTTATACAAGGTATAAACAAACCTAAGTGCCAAGCAATCAGAGTTATAACCAATAATAGCCACTTGCCATAAAATTTCATTGACTCCACTTACCCAATAAAGCACTAGTCCACTTCATTCATACATTACTTATCCACTTTCATATTATAATTGTCACACTAGGAGTAGGAATAGTTAAAGGCCATCATCTATCCCACATTCTTTGCCACTATGGATGGATCCATAAATTCAACCAAATCATACATTCCTTTAATCTGCTCCATTATAAAGGTTCACCCACCTAGGTCTAGAAGAGCCTAAAGGGTAGGGAGTCATCAACCATATAGGTCAACTCCATTCATTGGTTCAAAAATGTTGCAAGTTAGATCATAGAGCTTGACATCCTCTTAGGATTTGTAACGTGCATTGTTGAGATCCAATAGGTTTGATTTTCCTTCGACATCCAACCCAAAGGGTTGGATGACCATTTTATGTTAAAGAAGTGATTTTTTGAAAGGTTAACAAAATTTCACACTTTTTTGGCCATGCTCTCCATCAAGTTTACACGTGGTTCAATGCAAACTTATAAAAATACCATGATGATGTTAAGCTCTCTCTTAGCTATCTAACCATATAATTTTTTTATGTTTTGATTATGTTAAGGTTTTCATCTTTAAATTTTTTTGTTAGTGTTCCATTTTTTGTCAAAAACCAACATTTTCTAGTTTGCGTATAGTTTTTTACTCGTTCACCAAATTTTGAAACAAATTACATTTTTAGAAACTAGACTCTATTCTACATGTATTGAATTTTTTTTTTTGATTAGTTTTTAAAAAAATTATGAGGGATCACACTCAAATTTCTTCTTTTCAAGATGTGTCCACTTCGAAAATACACTTAAATTCATTGTTCTCCAACTTAACTTGTTCTCCAACTTAGATCTCTTCTCCCTTGGTACATGAGAATATTCCTCATAATCAAACAAATGAAGATGTATCAAAGAGGCGTTCTTACCTGACCACACTTCTATAGGTGTCTTCTCAAAAAGCTCTAATGTAGGAGATCTATTAACAAAATGGTTGGTAGTGGCAATACCTTCATCCCAAAACTTTTGTTCAAGGCCATATCCACTCAACATAATCCTATCCTTTTTCATCAATTCATTTTTTTATCCTCTTTTCAATTCTATTTTTCTAAGGGGTGTATGGATTTGTCTTATGCTTCTCAATCCCATTTCTTTACAAAACCTATCAAAATTTATTAAATAATACTCATTGCCATTGTCGATCCTCAAATGCTTAATTCTTTTACCATTTAATTCTCACAAAATCCTTAAAATATTTGAAATGCCTAAATAATTAATGTATACTCTTGAGGAAATACACCCATGTCCTACTATAATCATCTATAAAAGATACAAAAAATACTAAATTAGAAATCAAAGGAACATTCATCAAACCAAATATATCAAAGTGAATTAAATCTAACACCCTAGAAGACTTATGAGAACTAAAATAAATTGGAAGCAGTTTTGTTTTCCATAAGCACAATTTTCACAAAAAACAAACTCAAGATTAAAATAATCTAATCCCTCAACAAGGCTTTTATTTTTTGGGGTTCTAAGACCCTTTTCACCAACATGACCAATTCTTTTGTGCAAAATCATTTTTTATCAATAGAAAGTTTCATCTCCAAAGCATGAGTACCCTTAAGTACTAAAAAAGAATGACCAATATAAGTAGATACAACACTTTTCTTCACTATTAGTTCTAATGGTGACGATGAAGACTCTGAAACTCTTTTCTTTGTATAAATAGAATAAATATTGCACTAAATGATGCATGCATCCAATTGAAATAGAGCTCCTATTTGAATACCCTTAGAAAGTACCATAGAACCCCTCATCATATCTCATCCTCGATTTGAGAAAAAAACCTACACACCCACATTATTAAATTTACTTATAAAAAGTAGGTTTTAGGAAAAACCTATATAAGTAGGACACCATTAATCCCCTCCATTCTATCATCTAGGAAACAGATTTTGACTCTTCTACAACCAACTATCTTTTGGTGAGATTCATCACCCAAGTACACCTTTCTACCATCAAATTATTCATACTTTAAAAACCAACCCCAATGTGAGGTCATGTGGAAAGATGCAATAAAGTCTATTAACCACACATCTTCCAATGCATGTGTTTCCAAGGTAGAAAAAAAAATCACCATCATCCTTAGAGGATTCAAAATCAAATCCATTCATGTTTTTCTTATTTTACTCCTCTTTACACTCCTCACAAAAATGACTAGATTTTCCACAATTCCAACACTTCACCTTGGAATTTTTAGGAGACTTAGATCTCCCATGAGATTTGGATCCACAATTTACTTTATTTGTGTCCTTCTTGCCTTTCTCCTTTAGTCTACCATGAACAACAAGGGACTCCTTAGCCATTTCAAGATATTTTCTTCACATATATTCAAAAAGTAATGATGCAATCACTTTATCAATCTTGAATGAGGTAGTGATACTCCCAATGAACTTTACAAGGTGATCCCACAAATCTAGAAATGGAAACAACAAAGTCATGCAACAATCCTCATCCTCCCTTTTTACAAAAATAGAGTTCAACTAGGCAACACACATGTTGAATTCATTTAAATGATCTACATCATATCCTCCTTCTTCCACCTTCAGAATATATTTTATTTCAAAAGAATTACTTATTTACCAGGGATTTAGCTTGATAAATTTGAGTAGGTTTATCCCTTTTTTATGCAGTCTTCTCTTCATGGACTTTTAGGAACACAAAGTCAACCAAATAGAGTCTTATCAAACCCTTATCCTTCCCATCCATCAAATCCCAATCTTCTTGTTTCATACCCAATGGAATATTTACAGACCTACAATCATCCATAGGTCTCTATCTACCAACAAGTCTTCCATCTTGAGCTTGCACAACTCAAAGTTACCTCTGTTAAATTTTTCAATCTCTATTCTTCAAGGTGTACTAGTAATCTCCTTCTTGCAACATAGGACCAAAAAAATCTCTACAACAAACTCTCACTCAAAGAAAACCAATACAAAAGACTCTACCCAAAAATCAGACCAAGATTGGCTAGGCCTTGATACCAACTAAAAGGAAGCAAGGTGTACACAAATGCTTCCTACACTAATCTACCAAGGAAAGATTCTATAAATTTTATACCATTAAATAGTTACTACGAATTTAAGATGCACAATACAAGAAATATAAAAACACCGCATGGATAAATTCTCACAACACAAGGTGCACATGGGGAAAACCCTTTTGAGAGAAAAAATCCACACTTCAAAATCCTACTCAATGTATTATAGTAAACAATCTAGTTACATACACTTGTAGAGAAAGTCTCTTCCAAGAGTACACAAGTGTTGAATTCTAGAATAATGTTGGTAGCATAATATTAATTGCAAATATTTGCATCATATAACTCCAATCCTTACACATATATTTATGGATTTTACAAAATCCAAAGAAGATACACATGTAGAGAACATGCACATGCACAATGTGCAAAATTGACATGCAAATCACATGCACATGCAAAACTCACACCTCTCATAGAAAATTTCTATTTTTGACTTTGTCTTGAGTTATCTTCAACAAATGTAGCCCACAAAAAAAAAAATAACATCAATTGGAAAATGAATAATAATCATGCTAGGAATTATTAAAGGTCAAGAAACCTTTTTCCTAACAAAGAATTGATTAGAAGGTATTGTGAAAAAAAATTATGGGAGGGCTTTGAAAAAATTAAAAGAAAACCTCTAATAGGTTGGAAAATAGTTTGCGAGGAAAAAGGGAATGGAGGAATTGGTGTAATAAAGATAAAAAAATATAATAATTATCTTGGGGAAAAACTTATATGGAAAATGTACAAAAATCCAAATTACAATGGTGCCAGATTCTACAAAAAGAATGTCTAGATTCTGATAATAATTACCAGATAATCATGAATCCAAATCTACCATGAGGTTCCCACATATGGAACTTTATGCTAAATTTCATAATCTTATCATTGACCATCTCTCGTGGTTCATTAATAACGAAGACAAGGAATTATTTTGGATGATCTCATGGAATTATCTCCCTCCACCTATGGATATTCCCAAGTTGGTTGTTGGAAAACATTTACTATCATACACAAATAACATATATGATAAGGACTACCTAAAGGAAATGGATAATGGATTTGCATGGGATTGGGAACATATAAATGCCCTTCAACAAACCTTTGAACTCAATGCATGCTCTATCTGAAGAAATAAAAAAGATAAATATCTATGCAAACTAGGAGGACAAAATAATTTACTAGATGGGCTCCAAATTAGGATCCTAGATAGTTAAAATCGATTACAAAATACAATATATGATAGATGAAAGAAAATAATGGCCAATAGAGATGTTGGAACAAGTGGCCTCCTAAATATTGGTACCTTTACCTAGAAAAAATTGCATAAAAGGATTCTAATTGGTGACTACCTCAATGCTATTGGAATAGCTAGTCCCTTTCAATGTGTAATGTGCAAAGAAGATGCCAGTATTGCTTCAAAGAATGATTTTGCCTCAGCTGCCAATATTGACAAAAGGTTTTAAAATATGCCCCTGATTTGCCCCAGATGTTGAATTTTGAAATGATAGCGATATATGCCCCCTGGAGATAAATTGATGAATTTTGATTTTTATGATTTTTCAAAATTGAATTTTTATGATGATTTGATGATTTGATGAAGAAACAATTTATCTCACAAAATAGTCAACCATATTTTAATAAATGATTTATTTATGAGTTGGCCATGAATTCATCCATCTATATAGGAAGGTATTTAGGTCTCAAGTCAATCTCTTTGATATGAGAAATATGGAAGGAAATAATAAAAATATTCAATGATAAGGAAAATAGCATGGAAAGGGTTATAAAGAAAATTGAGAAAGGGATTAGTGAAGTTATGATGGCCAAAAATTGATTTTTCCTCATAGAAACCCTTTACCAATTGGGATGGGGAGATCATGAAAAAATGGGGAACCCTAATCTATTGAATTTTTTTATTCAAACAACCTAAAACAAAGACTTGTAGAGAAGCAATCAAATGGTTCCCACTACCGAGAGATTGAAGATTAATTTTGATGACACCATGAGGGGAAACCCTAGCATCTTTGGTGTTGACATTGCAATAAGGAATACTTAAAGTGATCTTATCTAGTTATGTCTAGGAAATTACCTATAGGTACCAACAATGAAGAAAAATTCATGACATTATTAACTGGAATTTAACTTCGCAAGAAGAAAAATATCACAAACATTGATATTCAATGGGACTTTCAAATACACAACAATGCCATTCAAAATGGTAAGGTAATAAACTAGAAATTTAAAAATATTATGGAATCAATATGTTCATTTCTCAATGAGTTAGATAATGCATCAGTTTCACACTGTTATTATGAAGGAAATCACATGACTAATTTCCTAGAAATCAAGCTTGTGAAATGGTTGAGGATGAGATTGTCACATGCCACAATCACCATTGGGATAATATCCCTTTATGATACTTCTACATCAAACAATGTTGGCTATTTAAGGTAGGATCATAAATCAACATAGCATGTTCTTATTTGAAATCCAATTTTGAATAGGATTCAAAAGCGATTCACATACTTCTCAAATTTCACTAAAGATGGAGATAAATAGACATGCTAGGACTCAAAGGTTGAGACACCTTAATCCCAACATACATTATTAAAATCAATTATAAAATGTGATCCATGATGGATGAAAGCACATAATGGCCAATAGAGCTATGTTGGAACAAGTGGACTCTCCCAAAGATTGGCACCTTTTCTTGGAAAAAATACATAAGAGGATTCTAATTGGTAACTACCTCAATGTTATTCGAATAGCTAGTCCCTCTCGATGTGTAATGTGTAAATTAGATGAGGAAATAGTCAATCATATTTTAATAAAGTGTCCCTTTGCTAATGAATGTTGGGAATGGCTACATATAGTCTTAATTGGAAAGAGGTTATGTTAATGGACATATATGATTTGTTTATGTGTTGGGGATGAATTCATCCATCTATATGAGAAGGCATCTAAGTCTCAATTCAATCTCTTTTGATTTGGGAAATATGGAAGGAAAGAAAAAATAGAATATGAATATTGATAAGGAAAGTAATGCAGTGGAAAGGGTTATAAAGAAAATTGAGAAAGGGATTAGTGAAGTCATGATGGCCAAAATTAATTTTTCCTCATAGAAACCCTTTACTAGTTGGGATGGGGAAATCATCAAAAAATGAGGAATCTTTAGGCTATTGAAAAAGTTCTATTCAAGCAACCCCAAAACAAAGACTTGTAGAGAAGTGATCAAATGGTTCCCACTACCTAGAGGGAGATTGAAGATGAATTTTGATGACACTACGAAGGGAAGCCATGGCATCTTTGACATCAACATTGTAATAAGGAATGATTCAAGTGAGCTTATTTGGGTTGTCTAATAATTTACCTATAAGTACCAACAATGGAGCAAAATTCTCAACATTGTTAACTGGAATACAACTCTGCAAGAAGGAAAATGTCACAAATATTGATATTGAATGGGACTCCCAAATATGCATCAATACCATTCATAATAGTAAGGTAATAAACTAGAAATTAAAAAATTACACAATAAATATTTTGTTTCTCAATGAATTGTATAATGCATTAGGTTTACACTATTATTATAAAGGAAATCACAAAACTTTCCTATAAAATAAAGCTTTCAAAATGGTTGTGGGTGAGATTGTCACATGCCACAATCACCATTGGGATAATATCCCCTTATGATCCTTCTCCTTTCAGTGTAAACACACCCTATTTAAGACAAAGATCATAAATTAGCATAACATTCTAATCTATACTGTAAATTTTGAATAGGATCTCATAAGTGATTTGAAACAATCATAATTTGAAATCTTCGATATATTATAATGAAGCAAAAGTGCTTCTTAAATAGATTTACAAAATTGATGTTTCTAAAATAGAAACAAGATCGAAGAAGAAACAAAACTAAAATTACAAAGTTTCTAAAGAAACTGAAGCAAACAACAAAATAATGTAATCTAATATTTTAGATACATTATTGACCATTAAATGCAATATTCTAAATATTATTTTAATATCCTCCTTAATGGCTATCGGAATCTATCAACTATAGAAAGACATTCCTTGATTTTTACCAACTTATTTGACTAAGAGATTTCGTGGAGAATATCAAGCACTGATCCTTTGTCGGAACATACCGCAATACTATTGATTCATCTTCGGCTGTTGGCTTTGTAATGAAATGATAGTGAAGTTCAACATGCTTTGTCATTTCATGGAAGAATGGATTGTTGGCTAGTGTGAGCACCCCTTGATTGTCATAGTACAAGGGAGAAGGCCCTGCTTGAGATATTTGCATGTCCGAAAGCACCCTTCGAAGACAAACTGCCTCACAAGTTGCTTTAACAGCTCTGATATTCAACTTTAGTTGAGGAAAGAGCCATTGGTTTACTACTTCTTTTCTAGTCCATGTGATCGACCAGACCTAAATTGAATACATACCCTAAAGTAGACTTTTGGTCATCCATAGAACCTGCCCAATCTGAGTTTGTACAACCAATCAGCTTAGGAACTTTGCACCTTCCATACAAAATGCTAAAGTTGGAAGTGCCTTTCACATATCTCATCACACGCTTCCCTGTAACCAAATGTTCTAATTTAGGGGTTGTCATGAAGTAAGAGATGTAGCTCACTACATAATTGAGATCAATTCTAGTAGCAGTGAGATAGATGAGGCTGCCTACTAGTTGCTTGAATGCAGATTCATTTTCCATAGGCGAATCTGATTTTCCTGAAAGTTTGAGCCCTTTCTCCATAGGTGCTGATGTAGGTTTGTAGTCACTCATCTTGAACTTATCAAGCAAGCTGTGAGATACTTAGACTGAGAAATGAAGATGCTGTCAGCTGTCTACCAAACCTCATCATCGAGACAATAATGAAGAAGTCCCAAATTTTTCATGTCAAATGATTCATTGAGATTGTGTTTTATCTCCTCAATCAAATGTTCTAAGCTGCCAATAATGATAAGGTCATCAACATAGACAACGAGTACAAGAATATCATCACCAAAATGTTTGACATATAAATTTGAATAAGAAGGGCTCCTCTGGAAACCATGATCAGTAAGGTACTTATCAATTTTCATGTACCATATCCGTGGAGCCTGTTTAGGGCCATGGAGTTCTTTCACAAGTCTGCAAACTTGATGTTCTTTACCAAGAACCTTGAAACCAAGAGGCTGAGTCATATAGACATCTTCCTAGAGATCACCATTGAAGAACACACTCTTGACATCCATTTGATGGACTTTCCAACCAAATTGGGTTGTTGTAGTGAGGATAAGACAAATAGTACTCATTTTGGCTATAAGAGAAAAAGTATCCTTATAGTCAATGTCCTATGTCTGTCAGAACCCTTTGGATACTAGTCTAGCCTTATACTTGTTGAGGGTTCCGTCAGCCTTGTACTTAACTTTGTACACCCATTTGCAGCCAATGGGCTTCTTCCTAGGTGGAAGATCAGAAAACACCCAAATGTTATTCTTTAGAAGGCTATGATGTTTAGCTTCCATATCCTGTTCCCACTCAGGTATGCCTTTAGCGTTAGAATATGTTTGAGGCTCAGAGATGTGTAAATTGGCCATGAGAGCAAAGTTAACAATGTTTTGCTACTTTCTTTTTTTTGAGTAGTTCTACCCTCGATCGACTCATCATCATGAAGATCACTAATGATCTTGGAATACCATTTAGGATGGAGAGTAGAAGTACTAATATCTAAAGTAGATGGAGCAACATCACTAGGTGTGGCTAGTACAAAATCGACTGGATCAAGATCTAGATTATCCTGAGGAGGGGCAAGTGGTGGAACATTTTGTTGAGGTGGCTACTCAAATTTAGAATCCCTCCCATCATGTGAACTCAGGGGAAGACAAACACACAATTCAAAAGCTTTCAGAGGTTGATCCTCGAGATGCACAAAAGTAGAAGACTAAAAGAAAGGCCTGGTAGCTTCATCAACAACAACATCACGACTGAAGATGAGACAATTTGTATCTACATCAATTAGTCTGTATGCCTTATGATTTTCATTATAACTAGTGAACATGAGTTTCTGGCTTAAATTGGAATTCAGCTTAGTGCACTTGGCATGTGGAATCCAAACATGAGTTGTAGAGCCAAAAATTTTTAAGTGGTTGATTTTATGCTTGTGTCCAGACCAAGCTTCTTCAGGAGTCATCTTCTTAACTGCATGAGTTGGAGACCGGTTAAAAAGATAGACTACAGTACAAGTTGCTTTAGCCGAATATTTCTTAGCAACATGTATCTGCTCCAACATAGAACAAGCCATTTTAGTGATAGTACAGTTTCTACTTTCTCTGACACCATTCTACTGGGTAAAAGCACAATAGTGTGTTACACTTTTGGCCAAATAAATGGTTCAGAGCAAAATATTTTTAGTCGAAAGAGATTAGGCCGAGTGGCTTTCGACCGAAACCATGTGGCACCAATGTGGTAGGCACATTTTTGGTCGAAGAGGTTTTGACGGAAAGATACTCGGCCAAATACGACTAGCCAAAAACATGGAAAAAGTGAGTGTATCTGTTATTTATAGCTTGGAAATATGAAGAAATTTTTGGCCGTGTATGTTTCGGCTGAAACATGCTTGGTTGAAACCCTCTCGATCAAGAATGTCTAGTTGGCATCCTACATGGTAGCCAACTCATCATTTTTCATAATTTTCTAAAACATTCAACTTTGTTAGAGTATTTGTTCATCATTAATGATCTTTTCATGCAAAAATAAAAATAAATTTTGTAGAGTTCTAAATAGAACTCAAATACGATATACTTTATTTTAATTAGTTTGTGAATATATTTTATTTTTAAAATAATGCAAGTAGGTTTCTTTAAAAATTGCGGCTTCCATTAGAAATTAAAATAATAAAGATAGTATTAAAACTTATTAATTTTTTTTATATCTTATATGGGGCACAAGAGGAGAGAGTCTTCTTCAAAAGGGTACATTTTGTTTTTTCAAAATGATTAAAAAAATTGAAAATAGTTGATGGCCCTTGAAAATTGTCAAATTCTGACATGTTTGACTTTAAAACATTATTGCGAGAAAAATATACATCCAAATTTGATTTTTTTTTTCCATGCACAAGATATTGAAGTTACTTATTTGAGAAAAAAAGGGGAGAAATGAAGTTTTCTTAATTTGTTTCTCTACAACCCGTGAAGCCACTCTCTTTTTCTAAAATTTTTAGCATTCCAAAATTTTTCCTTAAATTGATAAAAATATAATGAAAACAATTTTTTTTTAAATTTTAAAAATTATAGGAATAAACTACATCAAAAGTTCCACATTTCATTAGTTTACACCATTTTGAAATTCAAAACATAAAGACCATTTTTATGTGGTCGAAGTTTAGTATTTTTTTTGTTGTTGGTCGATTCCTTTATAAAGTGTGACACAGGTTTGTGTTTTTACCCTATTGTGGGGTGTATGGTGTGGTTAGTTGGTGCTTAATGCCATGTGCAACATAGAATGTGGAGAAATCAGAAGAACAAAATTCCCCCCACCCCCCATTATCAGACCTAAGAGTAACTATTGAAGAACCAAACTCTTTTTCAACTAAGGCCTTATACTGCTGAAATATATAAAACACACCTGATTTATTTTTTCAAAAATTACACCCACATTTTTCTATTGAAAACATAAAAAAATAATAGAAAATACCTGCAACCAATAATTGAAGAAGTATTTATTGGACCACATAAATGAGCGTGAACCAACTATAATGCATTGGAAGCTCGCCGTGAATCACCATCTGAGAATGGAGTCTGGTGCTACTTTCTAGCTTAACAAGCCTCACATACTCCATGATTCTGAGTCTAAATTGTAGGGAGGTCACCAACCAAATCATCACAAGCTAATTGAGAGAGATATTGCATGTTTAGGTGCCCATAACACTGATGCTAGACACTGTTGAGGGATGTACTCCTGGCTACCATAGTGTGCTCTTGAGAATCACTAGAGTCAATGAGTCTATAAAGACCATGAACCTCAATGACCTAAACAACTGTGGTGAGTGTCTCTCTATCAACAATGTTGCAAGTGTGATTGCTAAAAATGATATCCAATTGAGGAGAGTGTCATAATCTAAATAATAGAAAGAAGGTTCAACTCCATGCTAGGTATGAAGTATACATCGAGAAATATTAAATTTCTCCCTCCAGAATGAATCTACAAGTTGCCCTTGTTGACAACAGTATACTCTTAGCCTCCAAAGATAACAAAATCTAAGAAAGGCATGTATTCAATGAACCAATCCTGATGATGAGTGAAGTGTTGAGAAGCACCTAAATCAATGTACTAGGTAGAAGATTTCATAGGATCTGTAGGACTCTTGGCCATGAAGGAATAAAAAGCAGACTCCTGCTCAGTGTGCTCTGCAACATTAGCCTTATGTTTTGACTCTCCTTGCTTGTTTTGTTTAGAAGCCAAGCGTTTCCGACAATCTTTCTTCATGTGGCCAAACTTATGGCAGTATTTACATTGAACATTCTTCTTCTTAGAAGAATCTGAAGACTGTGCTTGACTGGATTGCTGAGAGGGTTGATTTTTTCCCTTGTTCCTCTAAAAGGTCTTAGCAGGAAATGCTTGCTTTGTGGAGGATGAATTATCCCCGCTATCAAATTGTTGTTTCCAATGATCCTGCTGCAGAAGTATGGTGCAAAGATCTAAAAACTTCAAATCAACATTAGCTGAAGTAATGTTGAGAGTCTCGATAAAATGGTCATAAGATTTTGGTAGACTTTTCAAAGTGATTACTACCATGCCTTCTTCCTCCATTTTCTAGCCAATAGCCTCAAGTTGATCTCAGATGTCCTTGATCCTGGTCAAGTGTGCTTGAAAATATGCTTTCTCATGGACATCATGATAGAAAACAACATGTTCTTTAGGAAGAACACATGAATTTTTTTGGAAGTTTCATGAAGATCCTTTAGATGATCCCAAATCTCCTAAGTTGCTAATTTACCAGACAAAACTTGAGGAAGTTGATTATCGATGATAGAAAGCTTAATGAGCATCATCACTTTTCTTGGTCTTTATCACTCGATGTTGGTCGTGTCTTATTACCCAGAATGATCTAATCAAGGCAACAATATTCAAAGATAGTCATCATTTGTTGCTTCCACGTGTTGTAGTTACACTCATTGAATTTCTAATTACCCTCCAACATAATATGTGATAAAAAGGCCATTTTTCATAGAATTTGACAAAGAGGCACAAAACCCCACAAATGCAAAAAAATGTCAAAAAATGATTGCACCAATTTTGAGGTAGAGAGTAGAGGGGCACACACACTGAATAAACAACAAATTCACCCAAAATAGGCAAATAATAAATGAAAAGAATCAATTGAAATCAGCAAAACCCTAGGTAGATTTGTGAGAAACCTTCAAAAAGATGGTAAGAAATAAAAAACTCAGAAAATGGCACCAAGAGTAGTCACGAACATAACAGAGAAAATTTGAAGCCAATGAATGAAGAAATCACGTATAAAATCTACTGAGAAAAAAATCGTGATCATAACCAGTAAAAAAACATTGGTAAAAATGCACCTCAAAACTAAAGAAATCACACCCAAAAAAAGGTGAAAATCATGGTCACAGTTAGGTGAAAAATGCGACCCAAAATAGGTGAAAAATCACATCACAAATAGGAGAAAAGATTGATAGAAAAAGCACGTCCAAAGAAACCCTCATTTTTGCAAAAAGTTACACAATCTTTCACCCAACAAACAAGCATGAATTTTGGCAAAAGAAAGTCGGGATTTGAAACCTACAAATTTTTAGACCAAGGAGGCATGAAAGAATTGAACAAAAAGATTTTGCAAAGATCTTTGATTTTTTTTTATTCAGAAATAAATTCCTTGAATTTTAAAAAAATCAATTATTTTGTTCTAATATCATGAAACAATCGCAATTTGAAATCTTTGATATATTATTATGAAGCAAAAGTGCTTCTTAAATAGATTTACAAAATTGATGTTTCTAAAATAGAAACAAGATCGAAGAAGAAAACAAACTAAAATTACAAAGTTTCTAAAGAAACTAAAGCAAACAACAAAATAATGTAATCTAATATTTTAGATACATTATTGACCATTAAATGCAATATTCTAAATATTATTTTAATATGATTCACATACTCCTCAAACTTCACTAAAGATGGAGATAAATAGGCATACACATCTCCTATTTAGAGGCAACAATAAAATGCAGATTTGTAGTACAATCTGCCCTTGTGATGTTGTGGATGCCTCCACACTACTTTGAAGAGTGTTCAAAACAACAAAGCAAATGAAGAGAATGACATTCAAAAGTTTATTAGTTGTATTCTCTTCGAAGTTGAGCACATTCATGATAACAAACTTGTCTAGATCATCCTAGAAAATTTCACAATGATCTTTGGGAAAAAAAAAACATTGGAGTACTATCGTTGTGGACGACCTTATTCATGATTGGTTGAAGCATTTGGCATTTGATGCTATAAATCCTTTTAACATGCAACAAAAAATGGGAACATCATTAGGATCTTTGACATAGCCAAGAGACGTCATAGCGAGGAACATAAGAAAGAAATTAGGGGAGAGGGCCCCATAATGGAGTAGGGTCCAATAGTGGGGATAGAAGTAGTCTTCAGTGGGTCCCATAGTGGAGCACTTTAATGTCCAATTGCAAAACACTTTTTGTCCATAAAGTACGCAAAGTGAAAAATCATGTGATGCCACATCAGCGCACCAAGAAAACATGACTTAGTGCACCACTATCCGTCTCACTTTTTTTTTGGGCCTTTTTGGATAACTCAACAAAAATCATGTTGATGTGGCATCATTTTTTATGATGTGGCCCTAAAACAAAATATAGAAGCACATGAGTTTCCAAATAAACTGTTGTACAAAATTGGGAGTGATTTGAAATTTCCACGTAAGATTTTGAGAAATGTGAAGTTACGGTGCTCCACTATGGTCCCCTCTCCTCTACCTTGTTTATGGAAGGCATAGAAAGAGACACCATGGAAAATTTTAACTTCTACATTGCTCACATGCCTTATATCATGACTCCTACATAGATTGAGCATGCTTTTGAGGTTTCTTAAGGCCTATGCTACTCAGTCCGCCACAACACAAAGATGGCCAATACATAGAACTCTGAAATCCTTCTTAAAGGATAAGATGTATTTCTATTGGAAGGATGTTACCTTTAAAATTGCAACTTATCTATATATGTGCGTACACATATACATATAAGCATACATATATACATGTTATATATATGTGTATGTTTATATGTATATACATTTATGTATGTATATTATCTACATTATTTATTATGTTTACATTGTTTATTATATTTTTGTTTAAAGAGTTAATTTTATTTACTTAAGAATTAATTATTTAGTTATGAATTATTTTATAAATTTAGTTTTTTAAATATATGTCAATTATATTTTATTTTTTATATATGATAAGTATATGAGACTCTTTAATGTCATTATAGAAAGCCTCTAAAGTTTAAACATTATTAATAAATAAAACTTTAAAAATTTATTTAATTTCACTACACAATCTATTAATTTATTTTAAATCTAATTTAATTAATTTCACTGCATAATATATTTATTTTAACCAACTTCCAAAGGCACAATAATAGATTTAATTGCCCAAAATAATTTTATCGGAATGATGTCTGGGAGTCATTCCAATCCATATGAACTGCTGCTTGTTTTCCATGTCTTCTATTTATTTATTTGAGAGGCCAGAAGCTGCCTCCACCTCTATTTATATGTGTGAACACAAATAAAATGCTTCCAGTCAAACGATAAAATTGAGAATTGAACTTTCTTGTGGGAATAAATTATAACTTTCTAATGTAAACCAAAGTCAATTAAATTAGTGAAAGAAAAAATAAAGTCAAAAGCTTCTAGTTATTGAGAAAAATCAGAGTTGGAGTTCCCTGCAGGAATGAATTACAACTTTTCAGAATAAATCAAAGTTATACAAATTAGTCAAGGAAAAGATAAAATAAAAAGCTTTCAGCCTTTGATAAAAAATCAAAACTGAACTTCCTTGTTGAAATGAATTATAACTTTTCAAAGTAAACCAAATCCAAGTTGCACAAATTAGTCAAACAAAAGATAAAATAAAAAAACTAGCAGTCATGAAGAAAAATCAGCATTGAACTTTCCTATTGAAATGAACAACTTTTCAAAGTAAATCAAAATCATACAAAGAATTGAACTTTCCTGTCTGAATGAATTACAACTTGTCAGAATAAACCAAAACGACACAAATTAGTGAATGAAAGTTTTGAATCCTTTCCTTCTTAATTACTCTCACTTTCGTTCTTTTCTTTTCATTTCTGTTGTGGAATGGGCCAATTTTTGTTGAACGGGAGAGTAGAACAGAGACATAATAAAATGGCAACCGCAGATTTAACACAAATTATATTAAATGATCAATAACATTACATATATAATATCCTATAACAGCTTTGCAGAGCTGGACTCTGCTAGAGAGAGTGAATAGCCCATTACATCTGCCTCTATTTATAGAGGGCTTGGAGCTTTCTGGAATATGGAACAGTAAAATCATATGCAAATGCCATGGTCGGTGAGAACTCTCCAGAATGGTCGGTGGGAGAAGTTTCTGTGTTAAATGTTATGTTTGAAATCTGCATACGTTAGGTGGAGGCTTGGGTAGGTCGGTGATAGTAGTTGGTAGAAATTACGAGAATGTTCTAACACTCCCCCCTAATTTCTACCATCAACAGCCGCCAATTATATCAA
>VDFB02144039.1:33718-68140 GCA_007258455.2 Sequoia sempervirens
CGATCTCCACTAACTAACGGTGACTGTTGGATCAATTGCCAAACAATTTGCATTGTAGATCTCCTCCATACATTGCTTTCCATATGCGGGGTCCATTAGAAAGGTCATCTCCACATGTCATCCTTTCATTCGCTCTCTGACTGTTCGTCATCCTTACCTTATCAGGTCCCACAGTTGGCATCCATTCTCTCATCGCCTTATCGTAGGGACTAGCTCCACAGTCCTGGTGATATCACTTTGTTTCACTGATGAAGGTTGCCATCGCTGCATTGAAGGGACTTCCTTGAGAGTCCTACCAATGATAGAATGGAACTCTGATGAAAACAACAATCCCAAATACATCATTACAATTTGGGGTCCACATGTTGTCATCATATGTCCACGTGTCTACATTGTCACCTTCCACTATCTAGTCTTACCAAGACTCTACAACGAGCACCATTCGATCTCCAAGGATCAATATTCACTGTTCACTGCTAGCCCCACGGTTCTTGATCGGGCCCCATTGAATTCTTAGTGGGATATGCGGGAAACTACCACATATATACCTTTGACATTACTAAACTCCATCGTCAGCCTATTGGGTCCCACCTTCATCAACGATCATCATGGCTAGGTCAGTAAGTTAGAGGTTTCCAAAACTTCACAACCCTCAATTTGTGGTTCTAAAGTTCTAGACTTCTATGATCTCACGGTCCTACCATAGCTCTAGGTCCCACCACAGTTATCGAACCATTGAAGGGACTGTGAACAAGGTCCCACCAAAAACATTCACTCACACTGATAAATCTCTCCTTACTCCTTATCGCTCCATTGAAGAGAGACCTTCTAGACTTGTATCGATACACAAGTGTCTTATTGATGAAATGATCATCAGGTCGTCGAAGAGACTTTTGCTTGAATCCTATCGACATTGAATTGTCTCGCCGATAAGATAGTTTTCAGGCTTTCAAAGAGACTCCAACTTGACTCCTACTGATACATTAGTGTCCCACCAAACTAATGGAAATGTATAACTTTAAAGTGCTAAGCAGAGGGGTTAGTCACCTCCATAGGATGAATGACACAAGTTATTACTTATGTGACCTACAACCTGCAATGCCAAGTCACCGAAAAATATAATTTATGTTCACGACGCCATGACTGTAAACCTATTAGGGTTTATCTGTAAACCCTAATATCACCCGAGAGCAAAAATAGTTCATTCTTGGGTGTATTCATCAACTGTTGGATTTGCAAAGCACATCACTCGAATGCTCTCAAAAAACCCATATCGAATCTATAGCCTAATTTTCCATCAGATCCACTACTCTCACATTTATCCTTTGTCATCATGCCAACAATCTCCTTTGCATGATTTTCTCTTTTGACATCAATGACAACTATATGCCAACAAGTAAGAAGAACCAAAATGCAATAGAAAATTTGGTAATGTGGTGAAGGAAAAATGACCAAGGTTGAGGTTAAAATGATCCCTAAATATGATATGGGAATGGTCACTAAAGAAATCCTAAAACAAAATGTGAAATTGTTAGGGTATTCAATTTTTGATGTAACAAAGGGGTTATCATATAGTAGGTCTAGTTGTTGATGAATTGCTTGTGTTATTTTTATCTCTTTTATTGTCCTATCAAAATACCTTTGGGAAAACCTACCTTGATATAGAAAAGCCTAATGATGAAGCAAATATTTCCAATTCTTACATATAGTTTTTTTTGTTTCTACTATCTAATCATAACTTTATCCCACAAACCAATCTCAACATTCACTAGAATTAGGTTTTTGTGCTGTCTTTAGGATTTGTGGAGCCACAATTGTGATAAAAAATATAGTGAAAGTGCAATACATACACCAAATGTATTACTAATGTAATCTCTTCACTTTAGGATGAAACATAATCATTGAAGTTACAATCCACTTATTTAGCCAATTTTTCATTTCTTACAAAAATAGAACATGTCACACTCTCATTTCTCTTCACAAAGGATAACATCTAATAAATATAAATTCCACAAAACATAAATCATTGGACCACTTGGCTATATTTGGAATTACTCCTTTATAATGCAAGCCCAATTAGGCATCCACCTACTTTCATCTTGACCAATAACTATTTGACCCTTAAGTCCATGACATCTAGAAAATAAAACTACAAACAACTCTTTTTTGAATGGATAAATGATATAATTCACAACAAATAATTCAACCATTTTTGTTCATGTATAGAGTAAAGAGAATACATGTGACTTTGTACAAATTTACTAATGTGCCAACACAAAAGTGAGAGTGTCTTGTAGAGCAAACACATAAATAATTTTTCACCTATCATAATAAGTCAATGGTCAATTAGAAATAAACTACATGGGGAAAAGTAGGGACTTAGGCATTTTTATAATATTCCACCATCATTATAACATAACATATTATTAAAATCATAAAATATTTAATAAACGTATGTGGGGAAACAAATAAAAAAGGGCATCAATCATATAGCTAGGTAAAGACATAAGGATGAAAGCCTAATTTGATTTTTTGGATTGATTGTCAATGTTAAGCATGCCAAAACACTATAAAGAGATAGAAATAGGTTATTCCAAGAATGGATGTCAACAACACCTCTTGTTAGGGACTTAAATGTCCAAAAGGTACAACAAGAATCTAGAAGTCTCTAATAGAGCATACCAAATCAAGAAGATAGGGAGAAGAATAAAATAAGGCCACAAACTAAAATGCACAAGAATTACATATGTACAAATATAAATTAAACATAAAAGAAAGAGAAACTTAAAACTTAAAGGCTTGCAATGAACAACATTGCCCACATATTAGAGACATGCAATTGTGACTAAGAAGATTCTAGCATACATATGAAGCTAAAATGACCCATACAAAAAATGTGATACACTATCCTTTACAAGACCTCTTGTGCCTAAAGGTTATAGGAAAACATACAACTGATACTTCCCTAAATCAAAAACAAAAATTTAGATTAGTTATCCCATTCTTTTCATTATAATGCAATTACTACCTAGCTAAAATATAAATATTCTCATACATTCAAGAATGTACACATGGGCATATTTGGTTGAAGATCAAGAATAAAAAATTAACTTTTAGGCCCTTATATAAATCAAATAGCTCAATATGCAACACATAGAAATCATGCATATTAACATTACCATAGTTGCATCTAGTATTTACGCTAACATTACATGGTTCATCATTATTGGAAAGTGAATCTATCCCAACACATAGGAAAATAAAATTCTTCATAATCTAATGTCTTGGAATTGTCCTAAATCCAAACCACGTTAGATATATTAATGTCAAACTTAAATGCCTCATATTCACATGTTACAAAATGACATACTAGGCTACCTGATTTTTATAAAGAAAACTTTTTATTAGGAAATCCCAATGAAAACTCTCAAATATAGGAAAATTCTCTAAGTAAACTATATTGGGTTAATTCTATAGGTCACCTAAAATGTGTAGCCTATCTTCTTCTTCATTTGCACAAAGATCCAAATATTACTTCTACTATCAATTTGGGTAGCTTTAAATTAATGTTTGTAAAATATTATTGGACCAAGAAAAACTAATGCTATGATCAAAATAGAAAAAATCATATACACTTGCGTCATATAAATAGCCCAAACCATCATTTAGATCATTAAAGCTAATATGGAAAGTTGAGGCACCACATGTGAAGGACCTAGTTTTTCATATTGAAGGCTCTCTAATTTTTATCACATTCATTGTAACATGCTATATGAGACTCATTTCTATAACCAAATTCATTAATAAATCTACTAGCAAATTTATTAATAAATAATGCTAAGTTGACTTCATTATTAGTTTATTCATCTTCTTTTGTTAGAACTTCTCTCTTAGCATATTTTGTATCTAATTGGTGGAATGCTACAAACCAAAGAAATGAATCATCATATACTACAACTTGGTCATTAGCATCACAAATATTTATAGCTAACTTATTAAACTAAACATACAAATCGAAGGGATTATCAATAGAAATAATTTTGAATATAAAATGTAACATCATTGATATCGTAATGGTTTCATCAATGCGTTTTCCTCAATAATAAGCCTATAAAAGACTACGGAGATTCATCTCTTTTGAAAAAAAATTATACTTAAAGATGAAAGAATCCATAATAGAATCTCAAACATTCTTATATATCAAAGAACCCATACCTTAAGTGATAGCTTTCAATCATGAAAACATGCAATAAAGAATAATAAGAACCTTAATAATTTGATGTCTTCGGATGCATTTTGGTAATATCCTGCAACCAGGGCGTTCCATGAGAACAACATTTCTTTGAGGCATTCTGTCAAACAGTTCTCGTGCCTTGTCTATGCTTCAACATTTTTGCATAAATGTCTACCAGGGCAGTTGCAACTACAACATCTGACAGAATTCCTCTATTCATTTTCCTGGGATGAATGTCCATGCCATGTTCCAAAGCTCCCATTTTGGCAGAGGCTGGAGGAATACTGGCAAAGGTTGCGAGGTCTGGCTTTACGGCTGCCAATTGCATTTAGTTAAAAGTTTATAAATCCTTTTCAGTGAACACATTTTGTGTATATCCTGCAATCATAGCATTCCATGAGACCGCTTTATTTGAGGCATCCGCTCAAATTGTTCACGTTCCCTGTTTGTGCTTCCGCATTTTTCATACATGTCTACCAGAGGACTTCGAACTGTAATATCTGATAAAAATGCCGCTTTAGTTTGATGGATGTCCACACTCTGTTCCAAAGCTCCCTTCTGGCACAGGCCAGGAGTACACCAAATCAGCTTCAGTTTCAGCATGCCTTCGGCGGAGAGGAAATCTCGGTAAATTGAACCCGGTGCCGGCGTTTCGCTTCGGAGCGGAGGGCACCGGAATTTTAAATCAACCTGATCTGCTCGCCATTGGTCAACGGAGGCATTAGCACGGCAGAAGCGGCGACCGTTAATCGCCTGCAGGTTCAAAGCGGCGCAGCACCGTTCTACATTGCCGACCGCGCTGAATCCATCCAAATCTTAAAAAGAAAGCGTAATCCGGTATCGCCATGGCGTTTCCAAACCCTGGAAGTGCGTGGCCCCGTCCTCCAGCTCGATGCGCGCCACCTGCCTGCAGAGAAAGTCAAGTTATTGAAGAAGAGTGCAGGTGAGAGCAGAGAAAGGATCGTGGGCTTCAAACTGTCAGAGGATTGGGAGCACATGTTTCTGAAGCTGCAGAAGTGTTTGAAGTTGGAGAGGATCGCTGCAAAAAAGGTGTGGATCGCCAAGCTGCAGCTGTGGAGAAACTACCAGTGCTAGATGTGGTTGGAGATCACAGGCTAAAGGAGCTGCCGTCCCTTAGCAGAGGGAATCACATTTGAATTAGAGATTGTGGAAGAGTCGATGCAAGGAGAAGCAACCGCCATTTGGAGCATTAAAGATTGAAAGGAGCTCACAGCTTGACTAAGGATGTTGCAGATCTAAGAGAACAGTAAATTGCAAATTGTGAAATAAAGGATGCTGAAAGGAGATCGAATCACTGCCAGATTGCAGCCAATGAAATCAAAATGAGGAGCCAGAGCAAAGCGTAAAGCTGGCGATTTCTATAATCGAAGGTGAATTTGATGAGGAAATCATGTCACCATTTGTGACAGACGTCAAAAGGAAAAGGAGGAGATCCTATCACCATTTGTGACAGATGTCAAGAGCTATGTTAAGAGGAGATCCTGTCACTATTTGTGACAGATGAAAGCTTTTAAGAGGTTTTGAAAAATGTGGGCATCACGTAAGGAATTGGCAGTTTGAAAACATCATCGAATTGGCATCAAGGAGTTGTATAGATCGGAGCAAATTTCTGTCAAAGTTTGTGAGTCTAGCCCAGCTCCGCAGAGCTGAGAAAGTAGTGAAAAGCAGCAGATAAAATAAAATAGTGTTTGTGTTTGTATGAGCTAAAGCTCAGATGATGAAAGACAATGATGTAATATTGATATACTAGAGCTGTTGATGGTAGAAATTAGGGGGAGCTAGAACCTTCTCGTAATTTCTACCAACTACTATCACCGACCTACCCAAGCCTCCACCTAACGTATGCAGATTTCAAACATAACATTTGACACATAAACTTCTCCCACCGACCATTTTGGAGAGTTCTCACCGACCATGGCATTTGCATATGATTTTACTGTTCCATATTCCAGAAAGCTCCAAGCCCTCTATAAATAGAGGCAGATGTAATGGGCTATTCACTCTCTCTAGCAGAGTCCAACTCTGCAAAGCTGTTATAGGATATTATATATGTAATGTTATTGATCATTTAATATAATTTGTGTTAAATCTAAGTGTTGCCATTTTATTATGTCTCTGTTCTACTCTCCCTGCTCCAACAAAAAATTACCCATTCCACAACAGAAATGAAAAGAAAAGAACGAAGTGTAGAAAGTACTAAGAAGGAAAGGATTCAGAAATTTCATTCAATTAATTTGTGTCGCTTTTGGTTTATTCTGGACAAGTTGTAATTCATTCAGACAGGAAAGTTCAATTCTTTGTAAGAGTTGTTCATTTCAATAGGAAAGTTCAATGCTGATTTTTCTTCATAACTGGAAGTTTTTTATTTTATCTTTTCTTCAACTAATTTGTGCAACTTGGAGTTGGTTTACTTTGAAAATTTGTAATTCATTTCAACAAGGAAGTTCAGGTGTGATTTTTATCAAAGACTGAAAGCTTTTTATTTTATCTTTTCTTTGACTAATTTGTATGACTTTGTTTTATTCTGAAAAGTTGTAATTCATTCCCACAGGGAACTCCAACTCTGATTTTTCTCAATGACTAGAAGCTTTTGACTTTATTTTTCTTTCCCTAGTGTGACTGGCTTTGGTTTACTTTGGAAAGTTATAATTCATTCCCATAAAAAAATTCAATTCTTTTTTTTATCAATTGACTGGAAGCATTTAATTTGTGTTCACACATATAAGTAAAGGTGGAGGCAGCTTCCAAACCTCCCAAATAAATAAATAGAGACATGGAAAACAAGCAACAGTTCATATGGATTGGAATGACTCCCAAGACACCATTCAAATTAAATTATTTTGGTAAATTAAATCTATTATTGTGCCTTTGGAAGTTGGTTAAAATAAATAGATTATGCAGTGAAATTAATTAAATTAGATTTAAAATAAATTAATAGATTGTGTAATGAAATTAAATAAATTTTTAAAGTTTTATTTGTTAATTAATGTTTAGAGGTTTTCTACAATGGCATTAAAGAGTCTCATATACTTATCTTATATAAAAAATAAAATGTAATTGACATATATTTAAAAAACTAAATTTATAAAATAATTCATAACTAAATAATTAATTCTTAAGTAAATAAAATTAATTCTTTAAACAAAAATATAATAAACAATGTAAACATAATAAATAATGTAGATAATATACATACATACATACATACATACATACATACATACATACATACATACATACATACATACATACATATATATATATATATATATATATATATATATAAACATACACATATATATAACATGTATATATGTATGTTTATATGTATATGTGTACACACATATATAGATAAGTTGCAATTATAAAGGTAACATATTTCCAATAGAAATACATCTTATCCTTTAAGAAGGATTTCAGAGTTCTAAGTATTGGCCATCTTTGTGTTGTGGTGGACTGCGTAGCATAGGCCTTAAGAAACCTCGAAAGCATGCTCAATCTATGTAGGAGTCATGATATAAGGCATGTGAGCAATGTAGAAGTTAAAATTTTCCATGGTGTCCCTTTCTATGCCTTCCCTAAACAAGGTAGGGGAGAGGGGCCCATAGTGGAGCACCCTAACTTTGCATTTCTCAAAATCTTACGTGGAAATTTCAAATCACTCCCAATTTTGTACAACAGTTTATTTGGCAACTCATGTACTTCTATATTTCGTTTTAGGGCCACATCATCAAATATGATGCCACATCAGCATGATTTTTGTTGAGGTATCCAAAAAGGCCCAAAAAAGAAGTGAGACCGATAGCGATGAACTAAGTCATGTTTTATTGGTGCGCTGATGTGGCATCACATGATTTGTCACTTTGCATACTTTATGGGCAAAAAGTGTTTTGCAATTGGATATTAAAGTGCTCCACAATGGGACCCACTGAAGACTATTTCTATCCCCACTATTGGACCTTGCTCCATTATGGGCCCCTCTCCCCTAATTTCTTTCTTATGTTCCTCGCTACGACGTGTCATGCCTATGTCAAAGATCCTAATGATGTTCCCATTTTTTGTTGCAATAAAAGGATTTATAGCATCAAATGCCAAATGCTTCAACCAATCATGAATAAGGTCATCCACAACGACAATACTCTAATGTTTTTTTTTTCCAAAGATCATTGTGAAATTTTCTAGGATGATCTAGACAAGTTTGTTATCATGAGTGTGCTCAACTTCGAAGAGGATACAACTAATAACCTTTTGAATGTCATTCTCTTCATTTTCTTTTCTATTTTGAACGCTCTTCAAAGTTGTGTGGAGGCATCCACAACATCACAACGACAAATTGTACTACAGATCTACATTTTATTGTTGCCTCTAAATAGGAGATGTGTATGCCTATTTATCTCCATCTTTAGTGAAGTTTGAGGAGTATGTGAATCATATTAAAATAATATCTAGAATATTTCATTTAATGGTCAATAATGTATCTAAAATATTAGATTACATTCTTTTGTTGTTTGCTTCAGTTTCTTTAGAAACTTTGTAATCTTAGTTTTGTTTCTTCTTTGATCTTGTTTCTATTTTAGAAACATCAATTTTGTAAATCTATTTAAGAAGCACTTTTGCTTCATAATAATATATCAAAGATTTCAAATTGCGATTGTTTCATGATATTAGAACAAAATAATTGATTTTTTTAAAATTCAAGGAATTTATTTCTGAATAAAAAAAAATCAAAGATCTTTGCAAAATCTTTTTGTTCAATTCTTTCATGCCTCCTTGGTCTAAAAATTTGTAGGTTTCAAATCCCGACTTTCTTTTGCCAAAATTCATGCTTGTTTGTTGGGTGAAAGATTGTGTAACTTTTTGCAAAAATGAGGGTTTCTTTGGACGTGCTTTTTCTATCAATCTTTTCTCCTATTTGTGATGTGATTTTTCACCTATTTTGGGTCGCATTTTTCACCTAACTGTGACCATGATTTTCACCTTTTTTTGGGTGTGATTTCTTTAGTTTTGAGGTGCATTTTTACCAATGTTTTTTTACTGGTTATGATCACGATTTTTTTCTCAGTAGATTTTATACGTGATTTCTTCATTCATTGGCTTCAAATTTTCTCTGTTATGTTCGTGACTACTCTTGGTGCCATTTTCTGAGTTTTTTATTTCTTACCATCTTTTTGAAGGTTTCTCACAAATCTACCTAGGGTTTTGCTGATTTCAATTGATTCTTTTCATTTATTATTTGCCTATTTTGGGTGAATTTGTTGTTTATTCAGTGTGTGTGCCCCTCTACTCTCTACCTCAAAATTGGTGCAATCATTTTTTGACATTTTTTTGCATTTGTGGGGTTTTGTGCCTCTTTGTCAAATTCTATGAAAAATGGCCTTTTTATCACATATTATGTTGGAGGGTAATTAGAAATTCAATGAGTGTAACTACAACACGTGGAAGCAACAAATGATGACTATCTTTGAATATTGTTGCCTTGATTAGATCATTCTGGGTAATAAGACACGACCAACATCGAGTGATAAAGACCAAGAAAAGTGATGATGCTCATTAAGCTTTCTATCATCGATAATCAACTTCCTCAAGTTTTGTCTGGTAAATTAGCAACTTAGGAGATTTGGGATCATCTAAAGGATCTTCATGAAACTTCCAAAAAAATTCATGTGTTCTTCCTAAAGAACATGTTGTTTTCTATCATGATGTCCATGAGAAAGCATATTTTCAAGCACACTTGACCAGGATCAAGGACATCTGAGATCAACTTGAGGCTATTGGCTAGAAAATGGAGGAAGAAGGCATGGTAGTAATCACTTTGAAAAGTCTACCAAAATCTTATGACCATTTTATCGAGACTCTCAACATTACTTCAGCTAATGTTGATTTGAAGTTTTTAGATCTTTGCACCATACTTCTGCAGCAGGATCATTGGAAACAACAATTTGATAGCGGGGATAATTCATCCTCCACAAAGCAAGCATTTCCTGCTAAGACCTTTTAGAGGAACAAGGGAAAAAATCAACCCTCTCAGCAATCCAGTCAAGCACAGTCTTCAGATTCTTCTAAGAAGAAGAATGTTCAATGTAAATACTGCCATAAGTTTGGCCACATGAAGAAAGATTGTCGGAAACGCTTGGCTTCTAAACAAAACAAGCAAGGAGAGTCAAAACATAAGGCTAATGTTGCAGAGCACACTGAGCAGGAGTCTGCTTTTTATTCCTTCATGGCCAAGAGTCCTACAGATCCTATGAAATCTTCTACCTAGTACATTGATTTAGGTGCTTCTCAACACTTCACTCATCATCAGGATTGGTTCATTGAATACATGCCTTTCTTAGATTTTGTTATCTTTGGAGGCTAAGAGTATACTGTTGTCAACAAGGGCAACTTGTAGATTCATTCTGGAGGGAGAAATTTAATATTTCTCGATGTATACTTCATACCTAGCATGGAGTTGAACCTTCTTTCTATTATTTAGATTATGACACTCTCCTCAATTGGATATCATTTTTAGCAATCACACTTGCAACATTGTTGATAGAGAGACACTCACCACAGTTGTTTAGGTCATTGAGGTTCATGGTCTTTATAGACTCATTGACTCTAGTGATTCTCAAGAGCACACTATGGTAGCCAGGAGTACATCCCTCAACAGTGTCTAGCATCAGTGTTATGGGCACCTAAACATGCAATATCTCTCTCAATTAGCTTGTGATGATTTGGTTGGTGACCTCCCTACAATTTAGACTCAGAATCATGGAGTATGTGAGGCTTGTTAAGCTAGAAAGTAGCACCAGACTCCATTCTCAGATGGTGATTCACGGCGAGCTTCCAATGCATTATAGTTGGTTCACGCTCATTTATGTGGTCCAATAAATACTTCTTCAATTATTGGTTGCAGGTATTTTCTATTATTTTTTTATGTTTTCAATAGAAAAATGTGGGTGTAATTTTTGAAAATAAACGTGTTTTGTATATTTCAGTAGTATAAGGCCTTAGTTGAAAAAGAGTTTGGTTTTTCAATAGTTACTCTTAGGTATGATAATGGGGGGTGGCGAGAATTTTGTTCTTATGATTTCTCCATACATTCATGTTGCACATGGCACAAGCCAACTAAATCCCACAAATTCATACAAATCAATGAGGGGTAAAAACACAAACCTCATGGTCACACTTTTATAAAGGAATCGACTAACAAAAATTGAACTTCAAACACATAAAAGTGGTATTTATGTTTTGAATTGGAAAATGGTGCAAACTAATGAAATGTAGAACTTTTGATGTAGTTTATTCTTGTAATTTTTTAAAATTTAAAATAAATTGTTTTCATTATGTTTTTATCAATTTAAGGAAAAAATTTGGAATGCTGAAAATTTTAGAAAAGAGTGACTTCACAGACCGCCAAGAAACAAATTGAAAACCTCATTCCCCTTTTTCCAAATGGTAACTTCTAATATCTTGCTTACGGAAAAAAAAAATCAAATTTGGATGTATATTTTTCTTGCAATAATGTTTTAAAGTCAAACATGTCAGAATTTGACAGTTTTCACAGACTACCAACTATCTTCAATTTTTTTAATCATTTTCAAAAAACAAAATATACCCTTTTGAAGAAGACTCTCTCCTCTTGTGCCCCATATAAGATTTTAAATTTTTTAATAAGTTTTAATATTATCTTTATTTTAATTTCTAATCACTGCTTTTTTAAAACCTACTTGCACTATTTTAAAAATAAAATATATTAAAACTAATCAAAATATTAAAAAAATTATATATTTGGATTCTCCACTCTGAGCTATACAAAAGGGTATTTTTATTTTTTGCAGAAAGATCATTCCAACTAGAGAAATACTCTACCAAAGTTGAATGTTTCAAAAAATTCTAAAAAAATGATGAGTTGGCTGCCATGTAGGATGCCAACTAGACATTCTCGGTCGAGCATGTTTTGGCCAAAACTTACTCAGTCAAAAATTCCTTGATATTTCCATGCTATAAACAACAGATACACTCACTTTTGCCATGTTTTTGGTCATTCGTATTCAATCGAGTAGCTTTCAGTCAAACCTCTTCAATCGAAAATGTGCTTACCACATTGGTGCCACATGGTTTCGGTCGAAAGCCACTCAGCCTAATCTCTTTAGGCAAAAAATAGTTCACTCAGAACTATTTATTTGGTTGAAAGTGTGACACACTATTGTGCTTTTACCCAGTAGAATGGTGTCATACAAAGTAGAAACTGCACCATCACTAAAATGGCTCGTTCTATGTTGGAGTAGATACATGTTCCTAAGAAATATTGGGTTGAAGCAGCTTGTACTATATTTTATCTTTTGAACCAATCTCTAACTCATGCAGTTAAGAAGATGACTCCTAAAGAAGCTTGGTCTGGACGCAACCCTAAAACCAACCACTTAAAAGTTTTTGGCTCTACAACTCATGTTTGGATTCCAGATGCCAAGTGCACTAAGCTGAATTCCAGAAGCCAAAAACTCATGTTCACTAGTTATAGTGAAAATCATAAGCATACAAACTAATTGATGTAGATATAGATCATCTCATCTTCAATCATGATGTTGTGGTTGATGAAGCTACAGGGCCTTTCTTTTAGTCTTCTACTTTTGTGCATCTTGAGGATTAGCCTCTGAAAGCTTTTGAATTGGGTGTTTGTCTTCCCCTGAGTTCACATGATGGGAGGGATTCTGTAATTGACTAGCCACCTCAACAAAATTTTCCACCACCTGTCCCTCCTCAGGATAATCTAGATCTTGATCTAGCTAATTTTGTACTAGCCACACCTAGTGATGCTACTCCATCTACTTCAGATATTAGTACTTCTACTCTCCAACCTAAATGGTATTCCAAGACCATTAGTAATCTTCATTATGATGAGTCGATCAAGGGTAGAACTACTTGAAAAAAGAGCAAGCAACAAAACATTGTTAACTTTTCTCTCATGGCCAATTTACACATCTCTAAGCCTCAAACATATTTTGAGGCTAGAGGCATACCTGAGTGGGAACAGGCTATGGAAGTTGAACATCATAGCCTTCTAAAGAATAACACTTGGGTGTTTTCTGATCTTCCACCTAGGAAGAAGCCCATTGGTTGCAAATGGGTACAGTGCTAAGCATACAATGATGGAACCCTGGATGTTAACAAGGCTTAGACTAGTAATCCAAAGGGTTCTAACAGTCACAGGACATTGACTATGAGGATACTTTTTCTCCTATAGCCAAAATGAGTACTATTTGGCTTGTCCTCACTACAATAGCCCATTTTGGTTGGAAAGTCCATCAAATGGATGTCAAGAGTGTGTTCTTCAGTGGTGATCTCTAGGAAGAAGTCTATATGACTCAGCCTCCTGGTTTCAAGGTTCTTGGTAAATAACATCAAGTTTGCAAACTTGTGAAAGCACTCCATGGCCTTAAACAGGCTCCACAAATATGGTACATGAAAATTTATAAGTACCTTATAGATCATGGTTTCCAGAGGAGCCCTTCCGATTCAAATTTATACACGTCAAACATTCTGGTGATGATATTCTTGTACTGGGTGTCTATGTTGATGACCTTATCATTACTAGAAGCTCAAAACATTTGATTGAGGAGATAAAACAAAATCTCAGTCAATCATTTGACATGACAAATTTGGGACTTCTTCATTATTGTCTCGATGATGAGGTTTGGCAGACAACTGACAACATCTTCATTTCTTGGTCTAAGTATCTTGCAGTTTGCTTGATAAGTTTAGGATGAGTGACTACAAACCTGCATCAACACCTATGGAGAAAGGGCTCAAACTTTCAGTAAAATCAGATTCGCCTATGGAAAATGAATCCACATTCAAGCAACTAGTAGGAAGCCTCATCTATCTCACCACTACTAGACCTGATCTCAGTTTGTAGTGAGCTACATCTCTTACTTCATGACAACCCCTAAATCAGAACATTTGGTTGCAAGGAAGCGTGTGTTGAGATATGTTGAATGCACTTCCAACTTTTTCATTTTGTATGGAAGCTGCAAAGTTCCTAAGCTGATTGGTTATACAAACTTAGATTGGGTTGGTTTTGTGGATGACAAAAAGTATACTTTAGGGTATGTATTCAATTTGGGTACAGATCAGTCACATGGACTAGAAAGAAGTAGTAGGCAATGGCTCTTTCCTCAACTAAAGTTGAATATCGAGGAACTATTAAAGCAACTTGTGAGGCAGTTTGTCTTCGAAGGGTGCTTTCAGACATGCAAATATCTCGAGTAGGGCCTTCTCCCTTGTACTATGACAATCAAGGGGTGCTCAAACTAGCCAACAATCCATTCTTCCATGAAATGACAAAGCATGTTGAACTTCACTATCATTTCATTCGCCAACTTGTCGAAGATGAATCAATAGTATTGCAGTATGTTCCGACAAAGGATCAGACTGCTGATATTCTCACCAAGTCTCTTAGTCCAAATAAGTTTGTAAAAATCAAGGAACGTCTTTCTATAGTTGATAGATTGACCATTAAGGGAGGGTATTAAAATAATATTTAGAATATTTAATTTAATGGTCAATAATGTATGGAAAATGTTAGATTACATTCTCCTATTGTTCAGTTCAGTTTCTTTTAGAAACTTTGTAATTTTAGTTTTGTTTCTTCTTCAATCTTGTTTCTATTTTAGAAACATCATTTTTGTAAATCTATTTAAGAATAATGTTTGCTTCATTATAATATATCGAAGATTTCAAATTACCATTGATTCAAATCACTTATGAATCCTATTCAAAATTTGCAATATAGATTAGAACATGTTATGCTAATTTATGATCTTGTCTTAAATAGGCAATGTGTTTACCGAAGGAGAAGGATCATAAGGGGATATTATCCCAATGGTGATTGTGGCATGTGACAATCTCATCCACAACCATTTTGAAAGCTTTATTTTATAAGAAAGTTTTGTGCTTTCCTTTATAATAATAGTGTAAACCTAATGCATTATACAATTCATTGAGAAACAAAATATTTATTGTGTAATTTTTTTAATTTCTAGTTTATTACCTTACTATTCTAAATGGTATTGATGCATATTTGGGAGTCCCATTCAATATCAATATTTGTGACAATTTTCTTCTTGCAGAGTTGCATTCCAATTAATAATGGCATGAATTTTGCTTCATTATTGATACTTATAGGAAATTTTTTAAACATATTCTAAATAAGCTCACTTTAAGCATTCTTTATTACAATGTTGACACCAATGATGCCAAGGTTTCCCTTTGCAATGTCATCAAAATCCATCTTCAGTCTCCCTCTAGGTAGTGGGAACCATTTGATCACTTCTCTACAAGTCTTTGTTTTGGGGTTGTTTGAATAAAACTTTTGCAATAGGCTAAGGGTTCCCCATTTTTTCATGGTCTCCCCATCCCAATTTGTAAGGGGTTTCTATGAGGAAAAATAAATTTTGGCCATCATAACTTCACTAATCCCTTTCTCAATTTTGTTTATAACCCTTTCCACGCTATTTTCCTTATCAATGAATGTTATATTCTTTCTTTCCTTCCACATTTCCCATATCATAAGAGATTGAATTGAGACCTAGATGCCTTCTTGTGCAAATGTATGAATTCATGGCTAACTCATAAACAAATTATGTATCTCCCTTGACATAACCCATTTCCAATTAAGACTATATGTAGTCATTCTCAACATTCATTGGAAAAGGGACAATTTGTTAAAATATGGTTGATTATTTCCTCATCTACTTTTCACATTACACATTAATATGGTTTAGCTATTCCAATAGCATTGAGGTAGTCACCAATTAGAATCCTTTTATGTGTTTTTTTCGAAGGAAAGGCACCAATCTTTGAGAGAATCCACTTGTTCCAACATAGCTCTATTGGCCATTATGTGCTTTCATCCTTCAAAGATTACATTTTGTGATCAATTTTAACTATGTATATTGGGATTAAGGTGACTCAACCTTTGAGTCCTAGCATGTCTAATTATCTCCATCTTTAGTGAAGTTTAATGAGTATGTGAATTGCTTTCGAATCCTATTCAAAACTAGAGTTTAACTTAGAGTATGTTACGTTGATTTATTCTCCTACCTTAAATAGACAATGCTATATGATGTAGGAGTATCATAAAGGAATATTATCCCAATGGTGATTATGGCGTGTGAGAATATCATCCTCAACCATTTCATAGGCTTTATTTGCTAGGAAATTAGTCATGTGATTTCCTTCACAATAACAGTGTGAACTAATGCATTATCCAACTCATTGAGAAATGAACATATTGATTCCTTTATTTTTTTAATTTCTATTTTATTACCTTACTATTTTGAATGTCATTGTTGTGTATTTGAAAGTCCCATTGAATATCAATGTTTGTGATATTTTTCTTCTTGCGAAGTTAAATTCCAGTTAATAATGTCATGAATTTTTCTTCATTGTTGGTACCTATAGGTAATTTCTTAGACATAACTAGATAAGATCACTTTAAGTATTCCTTATTGCAATGTCAACACCAAAGATGCTAGGGTTTCCCCTCATGGTGTCATCAAAATTAATCTTCAATCTCTGGTAGTGGGAACCGTTTGATTGCTTCTCTACAAGTCTTTATTTTTAGGTTGTTTGAAAAAAAAAAATTCAATAGATTAGGAGTTCCCCATTTTTTCATGATCTCCCCATACCAATTGGTAAAGGGTTTCTATGAGGAAAAATCAATTTTTTGCCATCATGACTTCACTAATTCCTTTCTCAATTTTATTTACAACACTTTCCATGCTATTTTCCTTATCATTGAATATTCTATTATTTCCTTCCATATTTCTCATATCAAAAGAGATTGACTTGAGACCTAAATACCTTCCTATATAGATGGATGAATTCATGGCCAACTCATAAATAAATCATTTATTAAAATATGGTTGACTATTTCCTCATCTTCTTTGCACATTACACATTGAAAGGGACTAGCTATTCCAATAGCATTGAGGTAGTCACCAATTAGAATCCTTTTATGCAATTTTTTCTAGGTAAAGGTACCAATATTTAGGAGAGGCCACTTGTTCCAATATCTCTATTGGGAATTATTTTCTTTCATCTATCATATATTGTATTTTGTAATCAATTTTAACTATCTAGGATCCTAATTTGGAGCCCATCTAGTAAATTATTTTGTCCTCCTAGTTCGGATAGATATTTATCTTTTTTATTTCTTCAGATAGAGCATGCATTGAGTTCAAAGGTTTGTTGAAGGGAATTTATATGTTCCCAATCCCATGCAAATCCATTATCCATTTCCTTTAGGCAGTCCTTATCATATATGTTATTTGTGTATGATAGTAAATGTTTTCCAATAACCAACTTGGGAATATCCATACGTGGAGGGAGATAATTCCATGAGATCATCCAAAATAATTCCTTGTCTTCATTATTAATGAACCACGAGAGATGGTCAATGATAAGATTATGAAAATTTAGCATAAAGTTCCATATGTGGGAACCTCATGGTAGATTTGGATTCATGATTATCTGGTAATTATTATCAAAATCTATACATTCTTTTTGTAGAATCTGGCACCATTGTAATTTGGATTTTTGTACATTTTCCATATAAGTTTTTCCCCAAGATAATTATTCTATTTTTTAATCTTTATTACACCAATTCCTCCATTTCCTTTTTCCTCGCAAACTATTTTCCAACCTATTAGAGGTTTTCTTTTAATTTTTTCAAAGCCCTCCCATAATTTTTTTTCACAATACCTTCTAATCAATTCTTTGTTAGGAAAAAGGTTTCTTGACCTTTAATAATTCCTAGCATGATTATTATTCATTTTCCAATTGATGTTATTTTTTTTTTTGTGGGCTACATTTGTTGAAGATAACTCAAGACAAAGTCAAAAATAGAAATTTTCTATGAGAGGTGTGAGTTTTGCATGTGCATGTGATTTGCATGTCAATTTTGCACATTGTGCATGTGCATGTTCTCTACATGTGTATCTTCTTTGGATTTTGTAAAATCCATAAATATATGTGTAAGGATTGGAGTTATATGATGCAAATATTTGCAATTAATATTATGCTACCAACATTATTCTAGAATTCAACACTTGTGTACTCTTGGAAGAGACTTTCTCTACAAGTGTATGTAACTAGATTGTTTACTATAATACATTGAGTAGGATTTTGAAGTGTGGATTTTTTCTCTCAAAAGGGTTTTCCCCATGTGCACCTTGTGTTGTGAGAATTTATCCATGCGGTGTTTTTATATTTCTTGTATTGTGCATCTTAAATTCGTAGTAACTATTTAATGGTATAAAATTTATAGAATCTTTCCTTGGTAGATTAGTGTAGGAAGCATTTGTGTACACCTTGCTTCCTTTTAGTTGGTATCAAGGCCTAGCCAATCTTGGTCTGATTTTTGGGTAGAGTCTTTTGTATTGGTTTCTTTGAGTGAGAATTTGTTGTAGAGATTTTTTTGGTCCTATGTTGCAAGAAGGAGATTACTAGTACACCGAAGAATAGAGATTGAAAATTTAACAAAGTAACTTTGAGTTGCAAGCTCAAGATGGAATAAGTTATTCTTTTGAAATAAAATATACTCTGAAGGTGGAAGAAGGAGGATATGATGTAGATCATTTAAATGAATTCAACATGTGTGTTGCCTAGTTGAACTCTATTTTTGTAAAAAGGGAGGATAAGGATTGTTGCATGACTTTGTTGTTTCCATTTCTAGATTTGTGGGATCACCTTGTAAAGTTCATTGGGAGTATCACTACCACATTCAAGATTGATAAAGTGATTGCATCATTACTTTTTGAATATATGTGAAGAAAATATCTTGAAATGGCTAAGGAGTCCCTTGTTGTTCATGGTAGACTAAAGGAGTTTAGGCAAGAAGAAGGACACAAATAAAGTAAATTGTGGATCCAAATCTCATGGGAGATCTAAGTCTCCTAATATTTCCAAGGTGAAGTGTTGGAATTGTGGAAAATCTAGTCATTTTTGTGAGGAGTGTAAAGAGGAGTAAAATAAGAAAAACATGAATGGATTTGATTTTGAATCCTCTAAGGATGATGGTGAATTATTTTTTCTACCTTGGAAACACATGCATTGGAAGATGTGTGGTTAATAGACTTTATTGCATCTTTCCACATGACCTCACATTGGGGTTGGTTTTTAAAGTATAAATAATTCGATGGTAGAAAGGTGTACTTGGGTGATGACTCTCACCAAAAGATAATTGGTTGTAGAAGAGTCAAAATCTGTTTCCTAGATGATAGAATGGAGGAGATTGATGATGTCCTACTTATCTAGGTTTTTCCTAAAACCTACTTTTCTAAGTAAATTTAATAATGTGGGTGTGTAGGTTTTTTTCTCAAATCGAGGATGAGATATGATGAGGGGTTCTATGGTACTTTCTAAGGGTATTAAAATAGGAGCTCTATTTCAATTGGATGCATGCATCATTTAGTTAAGCAATATTTCTTCTATTGATACAAAGAAAAGAGTTTCAGAGTCTTCATCGTCACCATTAGAACTAATAGTGAAGAAAAGTGTTGTATCTACTTATATTGGTCATTCTTTTTTAGTACTTAAGGGTACTCATGCTTTGGAGATGAAACTTTCTATTGATAAAAAATGATTTTGCACAAAAGAATTGGTCATGTTGGTGAAAAGGGTCTTAGAACCCCAAAAAATAAAAGCCTTGTTGAGGGATTAGATTATTTTAATCTTGAGTTTGTTTTTTGTGAAAATTGTGCTTATGGAAAACAAAACTGCTTCCAATTTATTTTAGTTCTCATAAGTCTTCTAGGGTGTTAGATTTAATTCACTTTGATATATTTGGTTTGATGAATGTTCCTTTGATTTCTAATTTAGTATTTTTTGTATCTTTTATAGATGATTATAGTAGGACATGGGTGTATTTCCTCAAGAGTATACATTAATTATTTAGGCATTTCAAATATTTTAAGGATTTTGTGAGAATTAAATGGTAAAAGAATTAAGCATTTGAGGATCGACAATGGCAATGAGTATTATTTAATAAATTTTGATAGGTTTTGTAAAGAAATGGGATTGAGAAGCATAAGACAAATCCATACACCCCTTAGAAAAATAGAATTGAAAAGAGGATAAAAAAATGAATTGATGAAAAAGGATAGGATTATGTTGAGTGGATATGGCCTTGAACAAAAGTTTTGGGATGAAGGTATTGCCACTACCAACCATTTTGTTAATAGATCTCCTACATTAGAGCTTTTTGAGAAGACACCTATAGAAGTGTGGTCAGGTAAGAACGCCTCTTTGATACATCTTCATTTGTTTGATTATGAGGAATATTCTCATGTACCAAGGGAGAAGAGATCTAAGTTGGAGAACAAGTTAAGTTGGAGAACAATGAATTTAAGTGTATTTTCGAAGTGGACACATCTTGAAAAGAAGAAATTTGAGTGTGATCCCTCATAATTTTTTTAAAAACTAATCAAAAAAAAAAATTCAATACATGTAGAATAGAGTCTAGTTTCTAAAAATGTAATTTGTTTCAAAATTTGGTGAACGAGTAAAAAACTATACGCAAACTAGAAAATGTTGGTTTTTGACAAAAAATGGAACACTAACAAAAAAATTTAAAGATGAAAACCTTAACATAATCAAAACATAAAAAAATTATATGGTTAGATAGCTAAGAGAGAGCTTAACATCATCATGGTATTTTTATAAGTTTGCATTGAACCACGTGTAAACTTGATGGAGAGCATGGCCAAAAAAGTGTGAAATTTTGTTAACCTTTCAAAAAATCACTTCTTTAACATAAAATGGTCATCCAACCCTTTGGGTTGGATGCCGAAGGAAAATCAAACCTATTGGATCTCAACAATGCAGGTTACAAATCCTAAGAGGATGTCAGGTTCTATGATCAAACTTGCAACATTTTTGAACCAATGAATGGAGTTGACCTATATGGTTGATGACTCCCTACCCTTTAGGCTCTTCTAGACCTAGGTGGGTGAACCTTTATAATGGAGCAGATTAAAGGAATGTATGATTTGGTTGAATTTATGGATCCATCCATAGTGGCAAAGAATGTGGGATAGATGATGGCCTTTAACTATTCCTACTCCTAGTGTGACAATTATAATATGAAAGTGGATAAGTAATGTATGAATGAAGTGGACTAGTGCTTTATTGGGTAAGTGGAGTCAATGAAATTTTATGGCAAGTGGCTATTATTGGTTATAACTCTGATTGCTTGGCACTTAGGTTTGTTTATACCTTGTATAACCGTGCAAGAATGTGATTGAAAAACTCTTCTTATTGATCCAATTGATCCTACCAGGTTACTGTGATTTATTAAAAGGATTTTAATCCTTCCTTGAAGGAGCAAATTAACATAATCACACAATGACAACAAGTATGTATTGAAAAATAAAGTATATCCTTAATTTGAATAACAAGATAACATGAATGTGGAGACAGTATGCCAATCTTTTCAATTACCTAACTCTTCTTACTGATCGAAATGTTACTCCCAAGTTACTGTAATCAATTAAAAGGACTTTAATTATTTAATTGAAACCAATCGACTTGATTACACAATAACAACAAATGTGTATTGATGAAATTGGATATCAACTTGGATATACAAGTTCAAATAACAGAGAAATAAGTGTGGAGATAGCTAGATAATTGTTTAAATCAACAAACAATGGACACCAATAATGAGTCACACAGAATTAAAGATCTTCCATTGATTCTCTGCTAAAATTTATGCATGCAACATGGTCCATAAAGTATAAGCTATAATGATAAAAATTTTGAAAGTATCTTTTATATATCTCCTATTCTCTTCCTATTTTCCCTTACTATTTGATCATTACATGTCCCACTTATATATCAATATTTTGAAGAGGGTGCACCTCTTCATAAGTGTTTTTTTTAAATTAACAACAATTAAACATTAGCAATTAAGCTCTAGTGAGCCACAAATGAACTTGTGTCATATGACCTAAATAATCTTGTCCCAAATGTGTATCAACATCCTCTGAAGCATTCCTTGCAGCTATCTCCATGATGACCATCTTCTACAAATGCTCACATGCCTCCTCTAGTGTTGATTCCTCGTTCTTGGCTACTCCCAAGGATTCATGCAATATTAATCTACATTCTTTCATCTATTTTCTCTGGTCCTTCAATTCTTAATTATCTTTAAACAATGTAGGAACCCCTTCCTTTGCAACATCAATGAACTCCTTTGCATCTGCTTGAAGTTCCTTATAGTATTCCTTGTGTTTCCTCATAATATCCTCAACAACTATGATGGCTCCAGTACTCTCTTTTGTATTTCCTAGATCTTTTCCTGAATTCAGTCATCTATTCTCTTATGTTCTTGAATTGCAATGTAACTCTTGGAATGGGTCACCCAGAACTTGTTCATCCAAAACCATTAAGCTTGTGTGTCTTTTCTAAAATATTGTAGAGAGTGTATCAAATCTGGCTTTACACACTTGATTATGTACATTTGATTCTTCACTCTTATTCTTTGATTGAGAACCTTCTCCTTGAGTTATCAATCCAGTAGATCCCTTGAGTGTACCTTTGACCATGTCTTTCAAAAAATCATTTTCTTTGAGAATCTTTTCATTGTTTATTTTATACATGTCTCGTTCCTTGATCAACATCTAAATCTGTGCTTACATTTTAATTTGGCTATATTAATGCCAATGTCAGTTGTAGCCATAGGTTCAACTTCTCCTACTTTCAATGTCATCACATGGCCAAAGGCCTTCTCAGTATCAATGATCGTAGATTTCTTGTGTGGGGAATATAGGGCCCAAATCATGAGAGATTTCTAATGAAGATTATATCTTGATCTGGTGTATACTTTTGTAACCCCTTTTGGACTGAGCTTATGTGTAGCACCATTATTACATGCATAAAACTATATAAAAAAAAAAGCATAATTCAAATCTAAACCAAGGAAGTTCATTACACCAGAATCCTCCAATAATTTCCTTCCTCTCTCTGGAGTCATATCCTTCATCTCATTCTCCACATCTAATTTCAATGTATTCAACAATTGGGATTCATTGCCTGGTGTGATATCTGTGACAGATTCCCTTATTGCTTTCCCTTTTTGCTTGTACAAAAATGATCTAAATTTGGGAGACATTATAAACCAATCATCAGAAACAAAATATTTATAGGCTAACTGCCTAGTGTCAATATCAAATGCTTCTTCAACTTCTTTTTCTCTATTGGGAGGTTGATGCTCCTCCATTCTTAGTTTAGAGATTTTGTCAGTTCGGCCTTGGTGTTTCTTTTCACCAAAAGATTCTTCACTTCTAGACGACAACATTTCTGCCTCTTCTATTTCATTCATTCTCTGCCCCATGTTCCTATTATACTCATCAATGGCCCATTCAGCTTCCCTCTCTTCCATGTTCCTAATTATATCATCATGTGGATAGGGTATATGAACATATCCACCCAAGTTTTCCTTCTTTCTGGAAAAATAAATATAACCCTCAAGATCAAATCCCTTTCTTGGCGGAGCTTTCTTCATATTGAAATGTGATAACTTATCTAAGATAAGATCATACCCCTCCTTTGACACCATAGTAAAGTCTCCAAAGCACAATGTACTTGGAATGAATGCATGTTTCTCATAGGCACTCATGTTCATAACATTTGAATAATCCATTTGTCTAACAATTTCCAAATATGCAATCCTATTTGGCACAGTTTTTGGTAGAAGGAAAGGTGTATCCTCAAAACAATATACCCTAATCATGGTGGCATCAACATAACAATACTAATCGCCCCAATTATGACCAACAGTTGTAGGTCCATTGAAATCTTTCAGCCTTAGAAATCTTTTAATCTCATCAGCCAATGAATAATCATAGGGGTGATTGAAAAATCTATACAATATCTTGACAAAATATTCCTCAAAATGAACATAACTAGAATTGACAAATCTGCAGTCCCAAATAGTAGTCCACAATTGCACTGGTAGTGGTTTATCTTCCTTATCAAATTGTGTAATTTTCAATTCTTTTGGCCATATTGCTAACTCCTGTCCATAGTACAATATCATATGCATGAGAATGGAATTATGTTTGAAGTGCAGTGTGGGAGATCCATTTTTTATTTCCATTAGCCTTCAGTCAATCCCTTTGAAAATGTTGGAGGCATAATTGAAAGGTCTTGCATTGTGGCACTATATATCCACTCCAATCACCATTGGCCCTATAGATGTGAATTCAAAGGCTTCAATTCCCAATACTTGACACACTGAGAAATATGTGTGTTTTAGGTAGGGTTCGAACAAATCAACATGAAAAGGAGGCACATCATTATCTTCAAGTGGAACAAGGTCTCCATCCTTCCTAGGTCTATTTAATTCCAATCTCCATCCTTTATAAGTTGTATTCATTCTCCAATACTCCTTTTCCAAATCCTCATGTACAATTGGCTCACCACATGTGTCACTTAGGTTAAAAACCTAACAAAGTTCAGTTGGACACATGTATGAAGGGTTCACCTTGCAGGTTGTAGATAGCTTTAAGGCTTGGGTTGTAGTGATTAGCCAAAAGTTTCACGAGTTCTTCATTCACAAATACATTTGAAACAACCAATTTTCCTAAATTGAAATTCCAGGGATTGCACACTAGTTCAAACCTATTTCTCCAACAATACTGGAACATGAACAACTCATATCCTCTAATGGGATTCCACACATTTCCTACATGTTTACATTTGTCTTCAAACTTTTCTATATCAACCCTTAATTGTGCAGACCTTCTAGCCTTCGGCCCTGAACCAGAAAATTGGTCAATAAGGTATTGGTTCAACTTTTTTTCTTTAGTTTTGAATTCCACCCTTGCTTCAATTTTTTGTTTTTTACTTTTGGGTTGACTAGTCTCACCTTATTGCTTCCTACTCTTTATTTTTGTAGAATTGGAACTTTCCATTTTAATCCCCTAAGATGACATAATTCAAATTATAATTTACCAATTACAGGGACTTTGTATGCTTACTGTTAGAAACCCATGATCAGATCTGCAAACCGAAAAAACCTTCCACAGAGAAAATCAAAAAAGAAAAATCCATTGCAAAAAGACGCGGCAACATTAATTATTCAAAATTCAATTAATTACAAGATATGATTTGTTTTATAAAGATTCTAAACCTATCTTATTCTTGAGCAACAAGATAGCTCGATAAGATAAAGATGAAAGCCTAAAACTTAGGGAATTAAATATCATTTAAGTAAACTTACATATAAAAGTGTAATTAATAATTAATTACACTAACACTTCCATAAGTGCAACTTAGGAGAAGCAAATTATTATGCAAATATGAGTCCCAAAGAATAAGCCCTACGAGTAATTCCATGTACAAATGTAAAGAGAGACAAACCCCCCTCAGTGAGATGAACTACTGCGAAGAATCACTGGAAGAACTCTGATGAAGCAACACTAGAACCCCAAATCCAACAAACAAGGAAAGATAGTTTTGTTTGCAAAATACCAATTGGAATCACAAATGCAATAAGAGGTAGAGAAGGAAAACCCAGTGGGACAAAACCCCCCTACAATGAGATGACTGCTGCAAAGAAGCACTGGAAGATCACTATGGAGTAACACTGGAACCACACCCAACAAGCAAGGAAAGATACTTCGCCTACAATCAAACCAAAACCGAATCAAAAATAGTGACAAAGCAGAATCGGATGCCACCTAAACACTCAAAACTCACAACCGAAATAACCCCAAACTGTGAAGCAACAGGAGATGAGATGATGACATAATCTAGAAACCATGTATCTCGATGCCGATGCCAAACTGTGATTGAAACTCTTCCATGGGAAGGAGTACCAAAAATAGACTCTGGAACAATAACCACAAAAACATGGCCCTTAAACTGAGAGATGGATCCAATGTGGGATTATTAACCATAGGTTCTCAATCAAGTGTGAACCAATGAATCCGACATGTGTCAAGCAAGACAAGAAATGTGGGCCAAAGAAACTAAGAGACCAGATAACCCATACGAGTTGCCATCAAAACAAAATGAAATATGGGATTAAAGTGAAAAACAACACTCTAATCATATTATTATGCATGAAACCCCCCTGAATGGAACTTTATCATAGCTCGTTTATTACAATAACCTGATGATTGTAAAAGGAGATCATACTAAAAATAAATAAACAAAAAATTAAAATATACCTTAGATCTGTGTAGAGGATTGAATCAGCTTTCCAACGCCGCAAGAATGATGAAAAACGGAGCACCGAGTCAAAAGATATGCCCTCTAGAGTGAAAAACACAAGATCTAAGTTCAAAGGCCTGAAAAATAAATCTGGAGGATAATCTGATTAAAAAAACTAGTACCACTAGATTGGCATCGGAATCAGCTTTCCAACGGTATCTCATTTGTGAAAAATAGAGATCGTATGCAAAAGGTACGCCCAATTTGGTGAAAATAGCTCTAGAATGCCCCATAAGGGCTGCAGGGCGCCCAGGGGGCTAAAAAAATAAGCCCTTGGTCGCCCATATGACCGCTGATGTATACATAGGGGACTGGATGGCTGGGCGGGGGCTGGGCGCATAGCCCCTGGTCCCCCATGTGACCCCGACCTCTGTGTTGGGTGCCCACGGGGGCTGAGCGGCCTGGTGGCGCTTGGGCGGAGGGCACCGGCGGTGGTGGCGAGCCGGTGGCCGCCAAGTGGCAGGATTCATTCTAACTCGAGGCGCAACACAGTTTTCAAAAAACATGTGTTTTTTTAGTTTTTTTTCAATTTTTGAACCTCGGGGTGCATGCTGGGGAGGCCGTACGGCCCCCAGGCAAAAAAAAATTGCTTTCTCGAACCAACTTCTCGAATTGACGAACGTAAGGGCTTATCTGGTTTTGGCCATTGCGAACGCAATGGTGACCTCCGTTTTTGCTCAAACTACACCAAAAATTCAGCTACCCCCAGATCTTGCAAAAAAACTCCTAGACTGAAACCCTCATAGATCTGGCAAATGATGGCCAAAATCTGCAAAATAAAAGTCAATCCCGACTTTTTCCAGCGCTCTAAATCCAATGGTGAGGCCTGATCTGATCCAAAACGCAAGATGAATGATCTCAAGGCATGATACCCTTGAGGAATCCCGAACGAACCTTGCTATGATTTTCTCAAAAAATCTGAGAAGGGGCTGCAAATCAAGGCTCTGATACCATGTTAGAAACCCATGATCAGATCTGCAAACCGAAAAAACCTTCCATAGAGAAAATCAAAAAAGAAAAAGCCATTGCAAAAAGATGTGCAACATTAATTATTCGAAAATTCAATTAATTACAAGATATGATTTGCTTTATAAAGATTCCTAAACCTAATCTTATCTTGAGCAACAAGATAGCTCAATAAGATAAAGATGAAAGCCTAAAACTTAAGAATTAAATATTGCCTAAGTAAACTTATGCAAAGTGTAATTAATAATTAACTACACCAACACTTACTTGTGAATTTACAATAGTGTTGAATTCTTTGAGTCATGTTTGATCTCTTGTCCTTTCCACTGTAAATTCTGGAAATTATTTTGGTTTATTCTCCTTTCAATCAGAGAATATTTACACAATGTTCATTCGTGTAGCCATTAATGTCCATATCTAAGGATGAATGCAACAGGTTTTTTAAATTTCATAATGTTAGAATGAAAGGAAAGACTGCATCGGTGAAACCTTTCTAGTCTTAGGCCAATCTATGTATCTAACTTTGTGCCACCTTTTTTTATACATTCACAAGAGATTGCCAAGACATAACTAAATTTCTTTTCAATGTAAAGTGTCCCTTTAATTCTCATACTTAGTTGAGAGGATAACTGAATAATCTTGTTGATACTATACAACTACCCCTTTTCTTATATTTCAACTTTCATTACTTCAGGGAGAAAAATGCAGAGTTTTCCTGATGTCAAGGTGGTATGAACTACTAAAACCCTTTTGATCATCGCCTAGAGTTCTTTTGAAAAATTGAGCTTACTCCATGTTACCATCAGGTTGACATGAACCATCGCTAAGAGAATAGAATTCTCTACCGATGTACTTGGTCTCCTCGACATGTTTCTTCTACCGCTTCATTTATTTGCATAGGTCAGTGAGACTCTCCCTAAAATCCCTTCATCGGTGTAACCCATGCAGTTAGAGAGATCTAAGGGACTCACTCTGATTGTATATGTCTCTTTGATAGTCATTCTCTTGTTTCATTGGGAAAAGAAAAAATGTTTCTTGCCAATGAAGTTTCCATTGGTGTAAGTCAAGAGCTCAGCATGATTTGAAAAATTCACTCTGATTACTTTGTTCTCTTTGATAAGCTTTCATCGATGAAATGACAGGCATTGTCTTCCTGATTATGTAATCTAGAGGGTCTTTGGTCATTGTGACTCGATTCACTTCTTGTCGATATGCAAAAAATGTTCAAATTGAAAGGCTATGACTTGTTGATCAGAAAGGCTTACACATGATCTTCCCGATATGGACAAGTTACTTTTAAGGATTTTGCTCAATGATGACTAGAGGAATGCTTATGTGTTAAAGGTCAAATTAATGGGACTATTGGATAACATGGTTTATGAAATGGATCTTGTCACACAAATCTCAATAATTTGTATTATTTATAAAATTAAGGTGTGAAAAATTTCTATGGTACATGGGAGACAGGGGGTGAAGGCTTAAAAAAATGTGAGATTTTTTCAGTTCTAACAATGGCTCCATCTGGATGTATGCCCTTGTGGGTATAACAAGAACCTAGGTCTTTGGGGAAGTAGACCAAGTGTTTTATTGATATGGTATGGAATGGAATTGAATTTAGGAATGGCTGGAAATGGAAGTGAAATAGAATCCTATACTACTGTGCATGGAAGAAAATCATTTTAAAAGTTTCCTCAAGAATTTTCCATGCACTCGCAATTCTCGACCTTTTCCTAGACTACTATGGAAGATTAAGAAAAGAAATGTTTCAGGAATTGTCCATGCACTGGCAATTCTTGTTCTTCCCCTATCATGTTCTGGAGATAATATGAATCTTCACCAGCTTTTCCAACAATGACAAATGGTCCTAACCATAAGACTTCAAATTTCCCATGTTTTCCTTTGTCTTGGCTTCTAGCATTCCACATGAGAACCATGTCATTTACTTCAATTTTTTTACCTTTAGCCCTTTTTTCATATAAGTACTTCATCTGTAGCTATTGCTTTATATTGTGTTGTTGAGCTTGGTTCCTAACTTCATCCAGTTCCATTAACTCTTCCATCCTCTCCTCCATAGGCTCGGGAATGTCTAAACCTTCATGTAAGATAAACTTACATACTGGCAACAAATTATGTAAAGGGAGCCTAGCTTGAGTCCCATACACAAGTTCAAAGGGTAATTTTTCAATGGCCTTTTTTACAGTGATTCTATCTACCAATAAGGATAATCTTAACTCGGAATCCTAGGCTTTTTTGTTATTATCCAACATTCTTTTTATGATCTTTAGAATGCTCTTGTTGTTGGATTTAGCTTTCCCATTTTCCTATGGGTGGTATGGTGAAGAATATGAGATTACTATTCCATAAGATTAGAAAAATCCTTTAAATTCATTTGATCTAAAGCACATCCCATTGTTAGTTATGATTCTTGTTGGCACCCTGAACCTGGTGATGATGTTTTCCAATAGAAAGTTTGTTACTATCCTACTAGTTGCTTGCTTGGTAGGTACAACTTCCACCCATTTTGTAGAGTAGTCTATGGCTACCAATATCCATCTATGTCCTCCACTATATTTTTCTACAATCTCTCATGTGAAATCAATTCCCCATTGATGGAATGGATCCTCAACTTGCAAAGGTCTCAAAGGCAATGCCCCTTGGTACTTCAATTTCCCAGAAAAATTCTGGCATGCTTCACATTTCTTGGTATAATCATAGGCATCATTGAAAACTTTAGGCCAATAGTAGTCTGCCCTCCACATACTCCATGAATTTCCTTTAGAACATGCCTTGCTTGATCTTCATCTAGGCACAACAACAAAATACCATGCCTATTTTTCTAATATAGGTCCCCTTTCATAAATACATACCTTGAAGCATGCAGTTTGAGTGTCCTTCTCTTGTTATCATTAAATCCTTCAGGACATAATTTCATATGCTTAAGCTAATACACAATATCAGTGTACCATGGTGTGTGTTCAATACTAGTGATCATGTTATCCTCATCATTTAGATTGCACACTTGGGAAACTTCAATATTTGTTTTATCCATTAATTTGGCTAATCCTTGTCCCCTTACAAGCTTGGTGATTTGGAACTCAATGGCAAATTCCTAGAATCTGTTTATCCATCTGCACCTATGGCCTATTGCTTCATACTATACAAACACATCTTTTACTACAGCATTAGGTATATAAGCTATCACTTTTTCTCCCACCAAATATGATCTAAATGCTTTGATAGCCTTTACCAATGCATATGCCTATTTTTCTGCTATGTCATATTTTAACTCTGCATTTTGCAGGGACTTGTTGAAAAAAGAAATAGGTTGTTCATACCCCTCATCATTCTTTTGTAGCATCACTACAACAATTGTGTGATAAGATTCAAATGAAATTTTTTGAAAAGGATTACTAAAATCAAGGGACTTCAACACTAGAGCTTCCTTAATTTCTCTCTTGATGGATATGAATGCATCTAGGGCCTCAACTGTCTAGTCAATCTTTGCACCTTTCTTTAACATTTTTGAAATTGGATTCACTATCTCAGCAAAATTTGATATGAATCTCCCCACAAAAATTTTTTACCTAAAGAAGGATTGGATGGATTTAACTGCCTTAGGAATAGGAATCTTGTCAATGGTTTCCACCCTTTCTGGGTCAATCCTCACCCTTTCCTTGGAAACTATATGTCCGAGTAACTTTTTTTCTATTATTGCAAAATGAAATTTCGTAGGATTCAAAGAAATGCCATATTCAATGGATTTGATTAAAAAAAATTACAGATGCTCAACATGATCTTCAACCTTCTTTGAGTATGTAGTTAAGTCGTCTTGCTACACCACCATTATTACATTGATTAGATCAGCAAATGCAACATCCATAGCTCTCTGGAAAGTTTCCCCAACATTTGTGAGTTCGAATGGCATTCTAACATACACATATGTTCCCCATGGTGTGGTAAAGGTTGTTTTGTATTGCTCTAACTCCTTAACTTTCACCTGGTTATAGCCTGAAAATTTGTCCATCATAGATAACAACTCACATCCAGTAACTCTCTGCAACATAGCCTCCATATTTGGGAGTGGGTAGTTATCTTTAAGAGAGGAGACATTCAAATTTCTAAAGTCTACACAGAGTCTTACATCTCCATTTTTCTTTCTAGCAGGCACCAAATTAGAGACCCAAGATGAATGTCCGATAGGCTTGATGATGCCCCCTCCCTAAGCTTCATTAGTTCCTCATGCATTTTAGGTTCTAAGGTAGGATTTATGGGCCTTTGTTTTTTTCTATAAGGTTTTGCACTTGGTTTCAATGGGACCTCATGTTGGAACAAATATTCTCTATATGCCTTGAGACCATCATAAGACCACACAAAGACATGCTTATATTTCCTCAATAGTGCAATCAACATCTTCCTAATTGTTGGGTTTATCTTTTTCCCAATGTACACCCTTTTAGGGGCTAATTAGTCCCAAGGTTGACTTCTTCAACATCCTCCTGTTTTACTAGTGTTTGTTTCATAAGGGCTCGGTCATTTCCATCAAACACCCTATCTAATGCCACAAGTCCCTTAGGAAGCTTATTAGTCTTAAGCGAAACAACTTATTTTCCAAATACAATTTGCTTTCCATCTACTTCTTTGACAAATGCATTAAAATCAATTTCTTGTGCTTCATATTGAACAATGCAATGTAAGAATTTGATTAAATAAGTATCATCATTAAAAACTTTCCAACTATAAATATTATCAGAGATGGCAGGTCTTGTTTTGAGCTCAACTTGTGAAATTCCTACTAGAGTGACATCATCTCTCTTTAAAGCCACATTCACCAAGAATTTTTCCATCAAATTATTGGATCTATCTATCCATTCAATAGAGAAAGCATCAAACAACTCAATGGTGTCCCATACAACATTTCTATATTGTTTTAGCCTTTTGTTTTTTGTAGAATATTTTGATCTTACTTTTGAAATAACCAACTCAGAATCTCCAAACACAGTCAGTAGTTTTATTTTGTGTTTGGCAACCATGTTCAATCCAATTAGCAGGGCCTCATACTCTACTATGTTATTTATACACTCAAATGTCAATAAGAATGAATAATTGAATGTAGTACCTTCAAGTGAGATGAAGAATACTCTTGCTCCATTATCCTCTCTACTACATGCCCCATCAAAATACATTCACCATACACCATGTTCATTCTTCGAGACATCCCTATCAATTGGATCAGTGTTCAACAATTCAAGTTATGAATGCTCTATTCTAAAACTTCCCAAGTCCACATCACAGAAGTAGTTCATTTGATTTTGATCAACATACTCCATAATTTGTTTCACCCTTGGTTCTTGGTACAATTTAACTTCTTCACCGTTTATCGGTATTGTGGCATAGGACAAATCAAATTGCACATTTCCTCCTACTAAAGCAGTCCATTGTCTTGATAGAAGCATCCCAAAGTGAGGGGATGTTTCTATCACAGTTATGTCAATTGTATATGTTGCTTGTGGGTAAGCGGCCAACTTCACTTCTACATCTTTCATGATTCCTACCACTAGGATAGGCCTACCATCCATAGCATAGCATTTTCCACCAGTAGTATTTACCCACATACCTAGCTGTTTCATGACTCCTACGGGCATGATATTAATAGAAGCTCTTGAATCAATCATACAATTCCTCACCATTTTGTTATTTATGAGCAATGTGGTAAAAAATGGATTGACTTGTGGAGGATTCACCAATATATCTTTGAGACAAACTTCAAGGAATTTTATATCTCCTTGCCTGCCATTACTGATTTTGGTGATTTCTTTATTCTCCAAACTTGTACTTTTATTGGTTCCACTAGATATTAGTTGAATTACACTGTCTCTATATTTTTTTATCTTCATCATTTCCAGTAGGGGTATATATATCTTTACCTAACACAATGCTTGTGTGAAATCAAATGAGGAAGCATTTTCTACCTTGGCTATCTTCCTTTGTTCTAGCGGTTCTCCTTTATTTTCTTCTTTCTCCTTTTTATTTGTTTCATCATGCTTTTGTATAATTCCTTATCTTCATCTTTGGGAACATGCTTTTTCTCATTCTTATTAGGTTCTTTATTTTCTACCTTCTCTGGTTTTTCTTGTGTTGTTTCTTTATCTTTCACAAAAAATCCCCTTGGAGTACCATCATTTGCATTTGTTCTTTTGTTTCTCAGCCTATAATTGATTTTTTCTTGCTCTACTGCAGCAATAGTTAACTCTTTAATCTCCTCAGTTGGCCTCCTCAAATCATACTTATTTGACTTGGGTGGTGTATAAGGAGGTTGTGATTCATCATTACTTTCATTTTGTTGATCAGAAAAGACTTGTTGTTCTACCATGTGAATATTGTATCTCTGATTGTTTACATCATACTCATAACCTTCATCTCCCGAGGATGAATATCCTTGTTCAACTAGATGTAGGGTATGTGAATTTAGATATATTGTAGTATCTTCTTCTTCATTGTCATATGACAACTCCTCTTCCTATATTGATTGTGCTACAACACAATGATCTTGGGAATGGGGAAAATTGCAAACTTGACACCAAGGGTTGTTATTGACCATGTAGGCTCCCTTTTTCTTTAAGGGATCAAGAGTTTCTTTATAATTAGGTCTATCAGTTATGGGTTTTCCATCCTTCTAGTTTGTGTTATATGGCATATCATGCAACCTTGGTCTTTCATTTTTGTATGAATTCTCTTGTTTATTCTAGGAATTATTAAATTTTTGGGGAACTCTAAGATTATCTCTTTTGCCAGTCATTCATGTAGCCTTTCTGGTGTTTTCAATTGTTAATGTTGTATTTTGTGCTTCAGTTAAGCTTCTAGGGAATCTATTTCTAAGTTCATACCCCATTTTTGGATCAAAGGCTTTCAAATAAATACTTAAGGCTAGTGGATCA